>JARQZK010000075.1:317500-370000 GCA_030704885.1 Cynegetis impunctata | reverse complement strand
CAATTTCATATGTAAAAGACTAGTATGAGTAGTTTTAATATTCAAATTGAATATTCAATAAAAATATGTAATCATAATCATTGCACGACATATAAGACAAGAGACAAAAGTTTAAAAAGTGAAGTAAGAGTTGAAAATAACTAGAGTGAGTATTTGTAAGATTTTATTGGTCAATAAATCGCAAAATTATAATTAAGGCGAAAAAATTTCATAAGTTCACAATCACTGATTGAAATAATCTGTCTATTTTACAATTCTAGTGACTAAGCGGTTGAAAATAAGTAATAAACTCATTTGATCTTTTTTTTTCATTTGCAATTATTGCACTGATTTTCAAAGTAGGTAACAAACGTTTTGTATAAAATATTGAAAACAGCCACAAAATTTCAATTACATTTATATTCAAATATATATAAATATATATACTACATATGTATTATACATTAACGAAAAACTCTTACAGCTAATATAGAATCCGACCACTTTCTAGTCGTTTGTAAACTGCGGCTGATCATACAAGAGAAAAAGATACCAGATAATACAACTGAAGAAAAAATAAACATAGAATCCATCAGAGACCCAACAATTAGGTACTTATATATATATATATATATATATATATATATATATATATATATATATATATATATATATATATATATATGTATATATACACGTCTCTCATTTGAAAACTTGCCACCCACGTTATCTGCGTCAAGAGACAGATTTGTGAAAATAGCCGAAGCACGTCAACAAATTTATTGAGGGGGAACATTTCTTACGTAAAACAGAACGTTTGTTATGAAATTTTCCCGTCCATAATCAATGTCCTAGGGATATTGTAGGTTGTAAAGTACTTGCATTTTTATAACTCTTTTCTGACTTCCATTACAGTGACAGTAAGACTAGGTAACCGGTACCTCGCCGGTAACTAGTACTTGTTCCAAAAAGTGACAATCGAATTAGTTTTGGAATGTCATAAAAGGGTAGGTAATCAAGCAGGTGTGTTCAGTGATAAAAATGCATATTTAAACATTGAAATCGGTATATTGTGCAACAGTAAGGTTAAATGTTAGTTTGAATGGTTTCGACAATGTTTCTTCTGTATTTGTGGAATTCTGGACTTCCATTGTCTATAAAAATATATCTGAAACAAAAATAAAAGAAAAGAAAATTTGATTAGTAAGTGGCAAGAAAAGAAAATAGCTGAAAAATTAAATTCAATGAATTAGTAGTATCTGAAAAAAGAGGAATGAAATAATATTAGTAAATAATAAAGTTGGAAAATGGTGAAAAAAAATAAAATCATACAATATACACGATCGTTTTCGGTTAGTTGGGTATCTCTAACCGTTCTCAAGTGGTAAACTGATTATCAGAGGAAAAAGGAAGGAAACACACGTGTTTCATTCCTTCCCTGAAGTATGTGTCAGGGAGGCGGGCAGCTTGAGTTTGGGATTAACTTCTTCAGCCAGATCAGAGGATACACTGTATGTACAAGTGCATTAAGGATAGGTGAGACACGGGATATTTATGGAACATAGGAGGTGTGGGTAGGGTTCAGAGGATTAATACTGGCCCAGCATTCGCCTTGTAAGATTGCAAGCAGTGACTTACATAACCAGGAGGAAACCTCGGAAAAAAACTCATGGCAGACCAGTCGGCCCCGGGGTTTGAACCCGAGACCTCCCAAATACTAGCCAGCGTACCTAACATACTCGACTAACTAGCTTGGTAAAGATTATCAGAGTTTGGATTGATCTTTATATACTCCCTTGATCAGTTGTGCCGTGTTGGGCGTCTCTCCCATTGGGCGAGGGGAGGAGCTTGAGACCACTGATACGCGCCAGGATTGGTCGCCACGGCGTTTGCCACTTCAACACTGGGTTTAATACTGAAAACTTCATGGTTCTGTTTTCGCCAGTTCTGTTCCCGGTGATAATCCTAGCATCGTTCACTTAATGTTGCTGATGTTTTTGTCCATGCAGTGATCAGCCAATTCCCGATTTCGAATGTTTCGGCTCTTCGTGTGTGTATTTGATGTTCTCCGATCCTAACATTAAGAGGTCTCTTCGTTTCACCGATGTATGAATCTCCACATTCACAGGGCACAAGGTACATACGCAATTCTTATTGTCCGGGGGTCCATCTGGTTTAGTTTTGCGTCAGCCTGCTTCTTAAAGGTGTTGTCCGACTTGAACGCTGTTTTGATGTTTACTGCTGAGCGATTCGCCTTATCTTCTCGGATATTCCCTTCACATAAGGTAATGGTTATCATCTGCCAATTCGGGTTCTCCTCTCGTGTGGTTCTGTTCTGTTGACATTCGCGCGATAGTCCTTGTTATCATCTTCTTGTTGTAACCGCTTTGTATCAGGTCCCTTTCGATGTTAGATATTTCCTGTTCCATGAGTCGGGATCGCTGCAAAGTTGTTGTCGCTCTCCTGAACAGTGTCCTGATTATTCCTTTCTTCGTGCTCATTGAGTGATTTCGAAGCGGAGTTGAGGTATTGGCCTGTGTTTGTGGGTTTTCTGTAGACTGACGTACTGATGTGATTAGTGTCAAGTTTAACAAGAACATCTAGAAAGGGTAGGCTGGAAGCCTTTTCTTTCTCCATCGTGAATTTGATGGTGGTGCGAAAGCTGTTTATATGGTTCAAAAACTCGTCCAACTCGGCAGATACTTCAGATACTACTAATTCATTGAATTTAATTTTTCAGCTATTTTCTTTTCTTGCCACTTACTAATCAAATTTTCTTTTCTTTTATTTTTGTTTCAGATATATTTTTATAGACAATGGAAGTCCAGAATTCCACAAATACAGTAAGGTTAAACTCAAAAAGTAGGACGTCAAAATCTAGAGATTAAATAGTCCTTTAAAATGCTGTATCACTTGACCTCTTTTGCCGTTTAAAAATTTTGGGGTGGTAGCTCCGGGGGTTAGGGAGTTGAAGTCCAGTTTTACGTAAATATTTCCCTTCAATAAGTTTGTTGACGTGTTTCGGCGATTTTCACAATTCAAACGATTGTTGATTTCACTTATGGTTATTCTATCTTCTATATGGATCCAATAAATCTTTCTTCTTTTTCACTCTGCCTTTAATTCTCGTTCTGCAACTCTCTGCTATTCCTTTTTCACCTCACTATATTTCTGTTGTATTATAAATTCATAACAAGTTTTCACAATTTTGCCACATAAATTAACATTTTCTTCACAAACAGGTATTATTTACTTCCATATATTATTTATATCGATGATTCATTACAATTTTATAACTTTCAGCTTCTATTTACTTTATGTTTTCTCCTATACAATATGGAGGAATTAAAACAATTGAATGAGATATCAACCAACAATGATTCTCCGTTGAAGATAATTTAGGAACTGGCTCAGGGAGTGTGATGTACTTCCCTTTATAAACTCTGTTATACTCAAAAATCATATCACCTGAGTGGCATTATTCTAGAATATTCTGATTTCTTTTTTGTGATTTTAATCATATTTCAAATTTTATAATAACAGGTAATGTAAATATTTTTATATCATTCAATTCAATTAAATATACAATAATTTTGGCAATTGATTTTTTTTAATAATAACAGTTTCGTTCTATTGATTTAAAATTTTTTAAACTCAGTACTTTAACTTGATTATTTAAAAACATTCAATGACATTTGTTTAGTTTTTTAATAAATTTGGAATAAAAACATATTTCTTGACTTGAATAATTTAGCTAATCTCAACTACATAATATTCTGATCATTTTGTACTAAAAATTTCCATATTCTATCCATTAATTAAGTTATATTTATTATTGCAAAATTTGACATTTCGATATATATAATTTTATATTCTAACTTGAAATTCTCCTTTATTATATTATTCTAAAGCAATTTTCTATTTGAAACAATTAATTGAATTCTTCTAATACCTTTATATATGATTAACTATATTCAATGACTTGAAATTAAATTATTATCTGATATTCAAATTTAGTCGATTCTTCGATATATATATGATTTCCAGAATTATTATGTATTCTTCATAAATTAAGTCTGTTATCTTGAAATAATCTATTCTTATTAATCTTTTAAAAGTTCTATTACTTGTATTTTTTTATATATTTGATATTTAATGAATTTCTATTGAAATACTTGATATCTCTTTCCAACGATTACTGACATTTTATGGTTTTGACATTTTATAAGAATTTCTAATAGGTATATTATTGATTTTAAAAGTTGATTTTGAAAAAAAATTATTATTTATACATTTACATTAATCTTCTTTGTAAACCAGTTTTACATATTTAAATTCACATTACTTGAAATTTCAATAACATCAATACATAAATCAACAACTTTCATACTTATTTCTTTTTGTATGTTCAAATCTTATATCATTGATTAGATATACATGTTTATTTATAATCATCTATCATTTTCTAATATCTGCTTAAGTTTATTGAAGTTTTTCCTTTCCTTCTATATTGCCATAATAGGAACCATATCGATATATATATATATATATATATATATATATATATATATATATATATATTAATATATATATATATATATATATATATATATATATATATATATATATATATATATATATATATATATATATATATATATATATATATATATATATATATATATATATATATATAAAATATATTGATTATAATTGATACAACTCAGGCGCATGTTTTTAGCTGTATAAAGAAAACTTAGGTAGGTAGGTACGTTATTAAATAGAGTAGAATTGAATAGGTTACGATAATGGTTTCTTTCAGAATTTCAGTTCTGAAAAATCTTCTCTTATATCCTCAGTGTCTATTTTTCGAAGGAGATCATTTTCTATGTTCATTATTTTTGGAATTTTCACTATATGCGTGTAAACGAATATATATATATATATATATATATATATATATATATATATATATATATATATATATATATATATATATATATATATATATATATATATATATATATATATAAATATTTTTTTTTTCTTACGAATATTGCAACACAGTGTAAGTGTAGTCTTCAAAAAATATGAACCACAACAACGGATGTTTCGTCAAGATATATATGTTGGGCTTCTAGGAGTAATACTCACTACGAGGGATAACTCCACGGTAATTAAAAATGTCAGTATAATTATTGTAAGTTAGACTACAGAACATGAAGAGACTTTTGAATCACTAAGAGTAAGAGAGATTAGCCATGGTTCTATCAATCGTCTCCATTATAACATGAAAAATTCTTGGAATTGAAAATCATATAGTTAGCTATCTTCATTATTTTGAATTCGAGATGACATTTTTTGTTCCAGTTAGTAGCGTGTCATAGATTTCGTCCATCTCATGTTCAATTTTGAATAGGTTCTTCAAGACATGATGCAACATTGTTTTCTCAATTCCCTTCGCGATAATAAAGAAAACCTCTATAAACTAATATTTAATAATGAAGTTACCTACCAATCGAATTCCCGACAATGCATGAAATATCCATGAAAATTTCGTGTTTCAGAGTATCATTTACATGACAAAGTTCATTAAAATATATTTTTCGGGAAATTTATATCATACCAAATGGACGTCTGTGTTAATATTGTGATTCACGCGTTTCATCCCCAATCAACCGATACTATTAAAATAGGCTTTCACATTCAAATCGACCCGCCGACTGGAATTAATTCAGCACCCGACGCGATTCAAAGAGTCCCGTTTTTATGTAGGGGATGATACACTGGATATCATTAGCAGTCGGAAGTTGCTGATTGAAAAGCTATGGCGCACGGAGTTGAATCGGAATTGCCGGAAGTTCGATGAGTAAGAGAGCGCAGACTTGGGAACGATGGTAATTCTCAGACTTTTGAAAGAATTGTGGAATGATGAAGGCACTTTTATGATTCATGATATTGTTAGAGGGGAGAGCAGATATTCAAATAATACAACTCTTCGGTTCTTCGAATTGCGCATTGGGAAGATATAAAAATGGGTTGTATGTAGATATATACCTCATTTTGAAGATATCAAGTTCTGATTTTGAGAAGTATTGATTTGGTTTTTAATATTATCCAATAATTCAGAAATTTAATTGATTCAGCCGTTACTGCTGGCTAGATCATCATAATTCCAACAAATATATGTCTTTCTTACAAAAACAATATCGAAGTGTATGATAACACAACAGTTAAATAAATTCCATTTGTTTATTAACCCTTACCTCACCTAACATAATCTTAGCGTAACTAACCTAACATTACCTTACCTGACCTAACGTAACGTAACGCAGCCTAACCTTAAGAAACTTAACGTAATCTAGCTGAAATCAACATTAACTTCAATCAAACTTGAAGTGATATAACCTCACATAACCTATCTCAACTTTATCTAATCTAACCTTACCTGAAATAACTAAACTAACTAAATTTAAGTTAACCTCAAGTCACCTAATGATATCTCACCTTATTAAACGAAACTTAACCGAACCAGTTTGATTAAATGATTTCACAGTTTTTTAAACTCTTGTTTGTGCCATCTACAAAATTTAACAAGTTTTACAAATGAAATACTGAAACAATTCAATTTAACTGGTGAGGATTGTTTGATAGTAAGGAATTTATTGAAAACAAATATTAAATAGACATTATACATTTCAACGTCAAATAATATTATCTATAATAATTCACTAATTCATGAATAAGAATCTGTGGGAAAAACCGTTTTTTAATATGAAAAACTAAAAGCACACAAATATACCAGAACATAAACCACAGCACTAACAAAACATAAAAACAATGAGAATCATACTTTCAACTTTAATAGCACGAAAATTTTAGAAATAGAAAAAGATCAATAACGCAGAGAAATTTTAGAAATGTAAGATATTCAAAAAAATTTAAATAAAGTCGTAAGTGATAGAACAGATATCAAACATTTGAGTTCAATATACGCAGATTTAATTCTTTAATTTTTCTAAGAAACAACATGAATCAAAACAAAAAACTCTAACCATAACAACTCATCTTCTTAGACAAAATCTATACATCTAGAATTTTCCATTTTTCTGAAAAGAAAGTATATTTTAGAACATGTGATCTCCAAATTTACAAGTAATGTCTTTTTAAAGACAACAATTAAATATTTTAAACCTATTTTGTACATTACGTGGGTGAAGGTTTCTGTGGTTCCCTTCCCATCTAATATCAACAGACCTGTCTGTTGATATTGGACTAAATAGCACGTAAAACAAGATAAATAGTACCCTATTCTTTGACTTTTCAAAATCAAAATAATTTGAACCCATTTCGAACATTACGTGGGTAAAGGTTTCTGTGGTTTCCCTTACCATCTAATAATAACAGATTTGAATGTTAATATTGGACTGAATAGCACGTAATGAATAACAAAGAACGGCCACAGCCGAAAAAAATGTTTAGGGAGTCAAATTTTTTCAAATCAATAAATGTCAAAGAAATTTCAATTTTTTCAAAAGTTTTGATAAAGCCACGAATGTCGTGGCGAAACGTCAACTTTTTAATAAAATCGAGTTTTTTGAGATTCAACAAGCCTGTTATTGCTAATAATTATCAAAAGATTAGAAATAGTTCACAGGCAACAACAATTCGAATGAATAATTATATATATATATATATATATATATATATATATATATATATATATATATATATATATATAATATATATATATATATATATATATATATATATATATATATATATATCGTATATATATAATATATATTATTATATATATATATATATATATATATATATATATATATATATATATATATAGCGCACTATGTCATTTTTGTTTCTGGAGTAGGAGGGTTCGTTTCATACCATGTTTTATATGTCTATGACTTTAGTGATTTCTTTAAATATGAATTATGCTGGGTGATATACTTCATCTGCAAACCCCATGGCAGTTTGAAACAGAGTAAAACTGTAACTACAGCGGGTTAAAAATATATATATATATATATATATATATATATATATAAATAAATATATAAATATCTATATATATTTTTTATCTCGGTAGAGCTACAGTTTATCTCTGTTTCAAACTGCCATGGGGTTTGTAGATGAAGTATATCTCCCAGCATAATTCATATTTTTAGAAACCACTAAAGTCATAGACTTATAAAGCATGGTATGAAACGAACCCACGAACTCCAGAACCATAAATGACATAGTGTGCTCGGCCACAGAGCCTGCATTCATCAATATTATGATAAAACAACAACTTAATATGAATATTGATTGAAATTTGAGTAAAATAACTTCCTTCGTTAATGATACTACAGAATCAAAGATTCTATAAGCTAAATTTTTATTGTGAAGTAATACTAGTTCTAAATAACTGGGTTAAGGAATTTGGTGTAAAATATGATGAGACAGTTTTCATGCTGAAAAGCGTCAATTATTAAAATTCAAATAGTTTAAAATTAAATAGTTTAAAATTTATACAATGCCTTGGGATTTCTCTAGCAGAATTCGTCCGAAAATTAGAATGCTCGTATACAAAGCTTTGTAGGTGTAGTGAACAACCATATACACGGTGTCCGGAAAATACGTGTACAACGTTTGTCGATGTATGTAGGTAATTATAAATATATTTTTCCTCGCAAAACCGCTCATCTGGCCGAAAATACTCAAGAGGTAGAATAGCTCCAAAATACAGCCAGTATTCTAGTACCGTCGTATGAAATAAAGGTGAAAATATCAAAACCAAAGTATTTAATCTCTCAGATATGATTCTTTTTGTAGCTTATTATTTAGTTTTCAGGAGATATAAATTTGTGTGGAAGACGATTTCTAAGCTTCAGGTGTACCAAACATTGATATTGGTTATTTATTCAAAATTTCTGGGGAGTTTATAGCTAAATTAATATATAGTCTGGCATGAAGAACTTTCCGTAGGAGTGAGGCCAATAAATTTCAATTATATGTAACCACTTATTGATCATTAGAGTGTAGGACAATTAATAGCACATCATGTCTGATAGCAATAGTAGGTATGTTACTTCTTTCTTGTTAATCTATGAGATATTAGATGAAATATTGTTTAAATTATCTACCTGAAAATGCATCCTCCATAACTTCTTCTAATTCAGTTGCTTGCTATAGAACATATTCATAGAGATCGAACAATATCTGTGAAAATCTTGTCATACATTATGGCAAATCAATTTTAGAGAATAACATCAGCATTAGAAGCTAAATTTCATTTCCCTGATACGGCTGTTTAGGAGAGTTTTAATTATTTAATAATATATCGGCCACAGCTTCAACTATATAACATCGTTTTCCAACTCAAAGTACTTTTCACATCTTTTTCTAAGATCTTTCAGAGCGATACGCTCACCTACCTTAAGGCGGTTCCTCCGGAGTGAGGCCTCTTCATTGCACTGTTATCAGGCTGACCTCTGTCATTATCCCTAATGGGGATAACTCGATCGCGTAATTTTTGGTAGGCAGGTATTTAAGTACTGAACATTATTCTCAATTATAGTAACTTAAGACATCAAGTGCAAGTTTGTATAACTAATAAGATTTAATCGGCTTTATAACTTAGGTTTTCTTTTACCAATCAAATCAACAGGTATCATAATTTGAAAAAGACCTGGTATTTTGTATTTTTAAAAAGCCCTGTATTTTGTTTTCAATCCTTTTATTACCGTGTGTCTTTATTCATGTGAGTGCATGGCGTTTTGTGTCCCTGTTTTTTTGTTCCATTATTCATTCATTCCAAGTTGTTGTTAATTAATTTAATGGGACTTACATAATGTTTTTCATGAAATCAGTTCTGTGGTACTCAGTGCTCGCTTTCATATAGAGTTTTATATTTTGTTTTTGTCAAAAAAAATCTTTGTAGATATAGCTAGAAGTTAGAGCATATATTGTGTAGATCATTATTGAACAGTCGTAAGATTCTGTTTCAATAGGCCTTGCTAGTTTTTGTAAATTTTCTTTTAGTGTAATTTATAATGTGATCTTCTTGTGAATGTATGATTGGATATTTCATACCCAAGTTTTCACAAAATATATGAAAATGTATAACATTAAGAGAATTCATGATGAAATATAAATTAGTAGTTCGAAACTTCAGAAGTGGAATGTGCCATTTAGATTTGAACGAATAAGATTGCTATATTGTCTAGGTATATTTGTAAATTTATAAAATTCTAAATAATAAAATAATTCGAAAAACTGCTGAGATATATTGACTATATTTATATTTCATACAGTAGATGGCTAAACTTCAGAATCAAGTGTTACTATGGGTAAGTTGATATGGAATATTCCTTTCGGTATAACGTTGTTAAGAGCATGAGAGAAACCCCAGGTTTTTATCAACTGTAAGTTAATATTTGAATTTCAAGCAGGAGGAGCGCTTTATACTGGTCAGCTACTTGCAAAAAAATAATTAAAAGAATTTCATTTTTACACAGGAAAATTACTCGAAACTATGTCGACCAGCTTATTGTCCGAGTTTTTTTAAGAATGAAAAGTTCAATTAGAAGGTGTCATGAATTTGACAAGCAAGATTCAAGAATTGAATACAGTATGATAATCTTTCCATACGATGAACATTTGCGTACATGTCAGGATAAATGCAATTTTGAATATTAGGTGAAAATTAGCCACAAACTTTTATTAATAGATAAAAACAGCCGATAAATAATCATCCTTCTACAAAATGGCGAAGGAGCTGGAACTTTCGTGAAACAGTTGCGTAAATCGTGTAGAATATATAAAACCAACTTCCATAAAGTTAACTCGGATATAGTTGCCAGTACTGGTATAATATCTGCGAAAATTGTTTTTACAATGAAAATTCAATGAAACTCCTGGACTTTTTTCGAAATATGTCTAAATCTAGATTTTTCAAAAGCAATACAGTTTGAGGGCTGAGAATACGAAACAAAAAATTATATTTTGTACTCAACATTATATTAGTTTTAATCTCATCTTCGGTGGCACACTGGTAATATTCCGTGTGCTGTTCTCATATGATATTCTGAGAAGAGAATAAATCAAAATTGTAATATTCATTCAAGTTGTAATATTGTTAATCAGTTGTTTTACTCACTTATTTATTCAGAAATTCATAAACCCTTACAAAAGGAGAATGTATTATATTTTTAATATTTTAATCAAATGACATAATCAAGTGATTCTTTCGAATTGAAACCGCTTCAATTTTATAATGAATATAAAATACAATTTAAATATGAAATATTTCCATCAAATAAAAGGGTATTGATCAAATCATGAAAAAAATACTTTCTGACCATAGTAAACTTCATACATTACTTAAAGTGAACAAGAAAAATTCTTTAATAATTAAAAAAATAATCAAACAACTTTCCAAGGGAGCTGGTTATACGTATGCCGCAACGCAAAATCTGCATACACAATCTAACGGTGAATTATAGAAAACTTTAACTCACCCTGACTAAAAATCTGCATATAGCTGTTTCGATTTCATTAGATCTCAACAGTGCAGCTTATTTTACTTGCAGTGAATAAAAAAATTTCTAGATAGTGTTTCCGACCACTCTATGCAGATTTTGAGTCGGGGCGAATTGACGTTTTCTATAATTCAATGTTGGATTGTGAATGCAGATTTTGCGTTGCGAAATACTTATAAGCAGCTCCATTAGAAAAGTGTTTGATAAATTTTAAATTATTAAAGAATATTCCTTGTTCACTTCACGTAACGGAAAAAAGTATTTGGTAAGATATTCTTAGAATGAATAATACTCTATCATTGACATTCATGATATTGCGAATGTAATGAATTTTATCTCCAGAATTATTCTCACAAAACAAGCAGAATAAAATTCAGGAAATTTTCCCAAATACACTATCAAAACCCAATTTTTCAATAATACATATGAACCCTGGAACTCCAAAACTTTACGGATTAATAAAAAAACACAAAGAAAATAGCCCAATACGACCTGTAGTTTCTCACATAAATAGCCCAACGTATAAATTAGCCAAAGATCTGAATTTCACATTCAGAAAATTAACTAATTTCACTCCAAAATATACAGTAAAGAACTCTGTTGATTTAGTACAGAAACTGAAAAACTTTGTAACTCCTGCTAACTCTTTTCTTGTTAGCTTCGATGTTGATAATAATTATGTTCTCCAATATACCAGCAGATGAGTGTTTACCACTTGTCTTAGATATTTTGCAACAATCCACTATGGATATTACTAAAATAAATGATATCATTTTCTTATTAGATATATGTCTTAGTCTAAATTACTTCCAGTTTGATAACAAAATTTTTGAACAATCAAGTGGGCTGGCTATGGGTTCCCCCTTAACTCCGCTTATTGCAGACATTTTCATGTCACATATAGAGAACATAATATTCAATTTTACAAAAGCATCACATATATGTTTTTGGCATAGATACGTTGATAATGTAATTGCTTGTTTTAAGGGCACCGCGAGGCAATAAGATCAGTTTTTGAATTATATTAATAGCATTCACCCAAATATAACGTTCAAAATTGAAAAAGAATTGGATCGACAAATAAATTTCTTGGATTTAACTATCTTTCATAATAATAATAATTTGAGATGCGATATATATATATATATAGAAAAACAACTTTCACGGATATATGTATTCCGTCGGATTCAAATCATCTTCTTTCCCATAAATATTTAGTTTTTAATTCAATGATCCACAGAGAGTTTTCAATTCCATTATCCCTAACAAATTTAGCAAAAGAAATTTCGACAATAAAAATAATTGCTTCAAATAATGGTTTTCATACAAGTTTGATAGATAAAATGATAAACAAGAAACGTAGTCAACTAGCGTACAACAGCATATATCCTCAATTAAAAGTAGGAAAATCGGAAAAATTCACATCTTCAACATATTTTGGTCCTCTAACAGAAAAAGTTGCTAATGTCATACCTAAATGGAATATTAAAATTGCTTTCAAACCTAAGACAAAACTCTCTGAATTTTTATTCAATGCCGAAGATATCACTTCAAAATTTGAAAGTTCAGGAGTTTATAAGTTGATTTGTCCTGTATGTAAAGGAGTGTATATAGGTCAGACTGTTCGATCGTTCAAGACAAGATTTAAAGAACACCAACAATCTTTTTTGAAAAATACAACGGATTCAACGTTTTCAAATCATTGCCGTGAAAACCATCACCCATTTCCACAAATAGATAATTTTCAAAGCACAAATTACCGAAATGGAACCAAAATTTCTTACTTAGAATTATTAGAAATTTTTAAACTCAATCATAATGCAAAAGATATCTTGCTGAACGACCGGATTGACTTCTCCTATATTTAGTGTATTCAAACAATGTCGATTTTTCCAAAGAACATTGTATTGTACCAATTTGGGAATACACTCGATTCGCCCTTCTTGAAATATGTTCCTCTTGTCTATTTAGGTACCTGCAATAATTCTTTCCCACCCGTAAGCGCAAATCTATAATAATGTATTCAGTTCTTAACTCAATCTGCCCGATGATGGTCTAGTAACCGAAATTGCAATCGCAGTGTTATATTTTTCAAAATATTTTGTGATAATAAACGTAATAAATTCAAATTTAGGTTTTGTTCATCAGAATAAAATTCAATAAAATGTTCAAATTTACTCCTGAGAATGTAACTCACTGAGCCTGCCTCTTTTCATGAGTATAACCAGGGGACACGGTGAAATTGGAGAATGTCTGGTAAATGAAATCGATACGAAAATAAGATAAAATGGTTTTCAGGAGTGTAGAAGTATGTTAGGTCACGTTGCATCTCATTTATTCTCGAGGAAAACTCAGAAGAGCGGAAGAAAACGCGACCAGCAGCCACTCGATTGAATGAATTGATAGACGTGCCTGCTCCAAACAATTTCGTATGTTCATGAAAGTTTTCATTTTTTTTCGGAACGTATATAGTATATATTTCTATTTATTTTAATCTTTTTTATTGTTTTATATTTGGGAAAAATAAGAGGACTGTTCTAATGAATCTGATTAAAATGCCTGCTATACCATTTGATCTGAAGTTGTATGTTTTAAACAAATAATTGAAATATATACACAATGGAAGATACTGCTCTTTTCAAAATGTCAAATATTATTCCATCAAAATATGTTTATAGTATTTCGAAAAACCCAATGACTGAAAGTTGCTTGTAATATTGTCATTGTTTTTCCATCTGTCGCTGCCTCCTGCATGTATCTATACACACACACATTTATTTATTTTGTATTCCAGTCTCAGATCAATATTTTTGTATGTATTTTCATTTGTAATTCAGTCTCAGATAAATGTTTGTTTGTATTTTATTTTGTATTATAGTCTCAGATCGGTATTTTTATGTATTTATCTGTGTTTCAGTCTGAAATGTTTGTATTTTGTTCATTTTGGGGAACAAAGTGTCCACAGCGGGAGCATATGTCAAGTATATAGCTTATAAGAAAATAACTAATTTAAAAAACATATACTTTTCTATTAAATCGAATGAAATAATTTAAGAAATAATTTCAACGTTTGCGGAAAACTTGTCTGTTTTACATCCGTTTTAGAAGCAAGTCAGCATTTTTTCACCAAGCTAGTTAGTCGAGTACTTAGCGTACGCTGGCTAGTATTCGGTAGGTCTCGGGTTCAAACTCCGTGGTCGACTGGTCTGCCATAAGTTTTTTTCAGAGGTTTCCTCATGGTAATGTCACTGCTTGCAAACTTACAAGGCGAATGCTGGGCCAGTATTAATACTCTGAAGCCTACCCACACTTCCTATGTTCCATAAATATCCCGCCTCACCTATCCTTAATGCACTTGTACATACATGTGTATCCTCTGATCTGGCTGAAGGAGTTAATCCCAAACTCAAACTGTCCACCTCCCTGACATATACTTCAGGGAGGAATGAAACACGTGTGTTTCATTTCGTTTCCTCCCAAAATCGATTCATTTTCGCATTCAGATCCTGATTCTCAAAGTCCATTACCAGCTTTATACTACGAAGATTTGCTCCCGTCCAAAATGGTAAGGTAAGATACATTAATCTCAATATTATTCATCAAATAATATGTCTTAACAAGCCTCAAGGATGATTGAGCTAATTAACTAATTAAATATGGTATTGACAGTTTATTATATTTTATTCATCCCCCATTCAGCTTAAGGAACCCCCATATAATGAAGACCCCCGTTTTAATCGTGACAATATATATATATAATCTCAATCACTTGTTGGTTCAATTCAAATTTTTAATACAAAATGGCGAATTCGCCAGGACAAAAAGGCGTTGGAATATTGTAACGGTTTAACCCAATGGAATAATTTTGGAACAGAACAAATAAATATAAAAATACTTAAGCTACAACGTTTCAATTCTGGGACCGAAAATTGTATGTATTATTCAAAGTACGATACCATATAATAAGCATACGTATCTCAATTACAATTCAATAAAACCAGTATAATATTTTACTTTTATAGTATATATTCGCTATTAGTGGTTAGTAATGAGTGTTTATAGATTCTACAATTTTGTGAAATTTTGTCAGAAAGTACGTATGAACTATCTTTAGCAGAGACCTCTTAATAAATACATGTGCCATGTATCTATAAATATATATATATATATATATATATATATATATATATATATATATATATATATATATATATATATATATATATATATATATATATATATATATATATATATATATCGGCTGCTCCATTCCGAAAACACAGTAATGTAAAATAATGGAATTGTGAGGAAAACGATATTAAGGGTTTTTTGTTTGGCCCTGAGACGTATTTAATGCTATATTTTTTGATTTTACGGTTACGTGTTACAGTTCGTCGTATAATTTTTTATACATACTCAAATTCTGCGTATTTTCAGTTGTAGCTATAGATTTGGCACATGCTTGGTTTTGGCATCGAATATGACACATTTTTTTATATTTCAAAACAGAGTATCTACATCAAAAATTAAATAAACAACAGTTTAGTTTATGTAGGTAGTAACATTTTATTGAATTCAAGATAACAAAACAGTATAATTATGTCCAACGTTTATTAGTTTAGAAATACAACGGTTGGTTAAAATGTCTTACAGGTAGTGAACAAATATTTTGAACCAAAGAAACTACTACATACTATCATCTAAATTGGTGTTATCATACTCCTCGACCAAATCTGGAGCAGAATCGCTTTCATGAAGATTTTTCCAAAACTTCAACCTGTTTATCGGCATTAACGGTCCCAATACTCTTATGATTTCGTTCTTCTTTGATGTCAGTATTCCACGTACTGGTAGAACTGCTGGAATACTCTGAAAATTGAATTTCTTCTGCAAAAAGTCTAGAGATATATACTCTTCTTGGTCGAAATCAGTTTTATAATCCAAGCTTCTTTTCTCTTTCTTGAAGCATACTTCAACTATAGGATTCAACAAAAAACCTCTCAAGGAATCTGATTCTTTGGCATGTGAGATAACGGAAAGTCACACAATCAGGTCCGTTTTCTTGATTTACCAACCAAACTAACGATATATAAAGTATCCAATTTTTATTCTGCCCTGTACAATTATCTGACCAAATAATGAACTCTTTGACATCTCGTTCTTCCTCGAAAACTCTAAAAATGGCATCAACAATATGGTTACCATCACCTCCTGCCAAACCTTCATGCCACATGGAGCAATAATTTTTGAACGAAGCCTTTTTTTTATCGAAGCAAATGTCAAATTGAATGCTGTGAAGCGGCTTAAAAAATGACTATCTTTTACGGAGGGCATGTTAGGAATTAAGATCACCTTTTGCAAATCCATTGAATATATTCTGACGTTTTGATTGTCAGGTATCATAGCATCTTCGTGGTATTTGTCAGTGGCTTTTTTAGCTTTATTTTTGTGTGTATTCCATTCCTCGTCATTCACAAAAGTCAGTTCTTCAAAATCTTTGGCCTGTGACTTATTCTTGTAAGTTTCGCTTTCTACACAAACGTCAGATTTGGGAAAGCATAAAGACATAAGCATTTATTTCATGGTCTTCCTGTAAAGTTCAATTTAACAGAAACCGTGATGTTCACGTTCAAAATCATCAAACATGGTTAGTACTGTTAAGTCTCTTGATAAATATCTCATATTAGGTGCATTGTGACGTCGATAGTGAGTAATACAAGGCTTGAATTTGTTGATGTGATTTATGATGATAGTTCTTTCTCGTTTTCTCTTATAATTTCCTGTGGTACCCCTATTTTCTCTTACAGCTGCCAGCAAAGTAATTTTTTTCGTCGCGTTGCATAATTCCGTAATAACAGAATCGTTGGAATATCCAAGGGTATTTAGAAAAAACTTGCGACAAACGCATCTACTTTTATTTTTTTTTGGAAAGAAAAATTTTCGACTTTCGTTTTTTGCGAAGGCTTTGCCAGGTTGAGCTTGGTTAGTTCATCTCATTACAGGCACCATTTGGACATTTTAGGCCAACCATTTACGGCGTGAACTGTAATCCAACATCCAGTATTCTTCTCAAATCCGAAATCGTTCTTCTTCAGAGAATGCGGAAATACATTTTTTAGTAAATTTTCCTGAACATGAAGATTTCATCGGATGCTTTTCTTTGTCGCGGGCAACTTTTTCATTTTTCGGCATTTCTCGGCTTCGCAGAGTAATAACAACTGACACAACACTGCATCTTAAAAATGGTAAACACTGAAACGTTTGAATTTTTGATTCAGCCTTGAATCCTCAAAACACAGTAACTGTTCATTTACTGTGTTTACTATTTGCTGACCGACGTAATCTTATATCTTTCAAATTGCCAAAACGGAGCATCTGGTATATACAGTGTTTTGGTCTGGAAAAAGCATATACTATGTTTTGAAATGTGGAACGGAGAAAATTTGTGCAGATACTAGGTTATGGGTATGTGATAACTCTGAATCTTTGCAGCTATCAGCAAACAGGCCAGGTTGAAAGATGCGTCCAAACACAGTATATCCAAATATATAGAAATATCAATTTCTAAAAAAATGTTGGTTACTGTGTTTTGGAATGGAGCAGCCGATATATATATATATATATATATATATATATATATATATATATATATATATATATATATATATATATATGTATGTATACCGGGTGTAAATGAGTGATTGGCCACCCCTATAACTTTTTAATGGATTCTTCGATTTTATTGAAATTTCGGTGGTTTATCTCAGACATAATTTTGAATTTTTTCACATACAAAATCAGTATGGCCGACTTCTCAAAGGGAACACCCTATATATTTTTACATATTTTAATTTTGAGGCTTCAAATACATACATTCCATCTGTCAAATGTCAATTCTAGCGCCGTTTCAATTTTGTTTTTCATTTTGTTTTTTTTATCGTTGATGACTGCGACGTCGCCTAAATCATAGATGATTCATTCAAAATATCGCCCAAAGTAATAATTCTTCAAAAATTTCATTTTCTTGAGGTTTGTTAACGATTATATTCTTTTTCGAACCAAAACTCAGTTTTTAAATAAAAACATACATGGGCCACCCTGTATATCATAAAGCTCCTTCAAATTCCTTCAAAATGATTCACACATCAGTTTTCTCAATTCCTAAATAACTGAGTAATTATTAAAAATCTTATTCTTATTAGTTCCCTTTGCTCCTGAGACCGACCCTGTTTACGAAATATGAAAAAAAATTTGACAGATGGAATTTATTTTGTATGAGAAAAAACTCAAAATTAGGTCTGAGATAAACCACCTAAATTTCTATAAAATCGAAGAATCCATTAAAAAGTTATAGGGGTGGCCCATCACTCATTCACACCCGGTATATATATATATATATATATATATATATATATATATATATATATATATACATATATATATATATATATATATATATATAATATATACTATTATATAATTTTATATATATATATATATATATACATATATATATATATATATACATATATATATATATATATATATATATATATATATATATAATATATATATATATATATATATATATATATTATATATATATATATATATATATATATATATATATATATATATATATATATATATATATATATATATATATATATATATATATATATATATATATATAATATATATATATATATATATATTATATATATATATATATATATATATATATATATATATATATATATATATATATATATATATATATATATATATATATATATATATATATATATATATATATATATATTTATATATATATATATATATATATATATATATATATATATAAGCTTCCCGGCTACGTATTGATACGATTCGAATTTTTTATAGAGAATGGCAAATTCGCTATTACATCTACACGGCCACGAAATTCTCAAAATTCGTTATCACAGAAATTAGGCAACTGATTTTTATATAAATTCTTTTCCATGAATATATGCTCAGGTCTGCCAAGTTTGGCGATAATCGGTCAAACGGTGTGACTTCGTGAATATTGTAGCGTAATATATGACGATTCAATTTTGTATCGCAGTCCCATTATTTCGATATTTTACAATTAGAGTCATATTTCATTGATTAATATTACAGGCATATGGATTTCTTCACAAGAAACTGAGATTATCAACGTTATGAAATGAAACTTCCGACATGTCTGCACGAAAATTTTACTTAATTTTTACCTAGCTAAACGTATTCACAAGACTACGATCTGAGTACTTTGATTGTTCTCAAAGAAGGGATAGCAACTTATTTCAATAGATGAATATTTTCCTAATCATGGAAACTGAAAACTACCCGCATATATTATTTACTAAACGCCCAAAAATTGCAAGTTCGTTTCTACAATATTGTTCAGTAAACAAAGCGCTAAAAGTATCAAAAAGGTATATCAAATAGGTAGGCATAGTTTTCACAGATACATTAAATATTTTTAAAATTAATGAAAACTTTCCATACACTCTGTGTTTATTTATTGAAGTATTATACACTAAACACACTGCTTATCTATTTTCTAGTTAATAGAAGGAAACAACTTTCTTTCTTCAAGTATTCCTTCAGTGTTTCGTTACAGGTTTCGTATGAGGAAACGCTGATTTCGTCTTAACCAAGAACATTCATGTTTTGGTTTTATTTCAAATATATGACTTTTAGGAGTGAAGAAATTTTCTATTCAACAACTTCCAAGAACTTGAATGTTATGGTCAGTTTGGATGCTTATTACATAATATCAACTTTTATTTCAAGAGTTTCATTACACGTGGAAAGTTTTTTCCTACTGTAATTTATTCAGATTGCTTTGCTCACGCTTCTTTTGGAACAATTTCTTTATGCTTGCTATAAACATAGAATATTTTTATCGTTTGTTTAGTAATGTTCTCCCTTTTTGAATGATTCTTCTACAATTTTGCATTCTCTCACTTTCGTATCATATTATTTTCAGAATAATTTTATTTTAGATTGTTTCGACGTGTATTGACGTTACGAAAATACGGTTACTGGAATTGAAATATTCATAATTTTTCAGTTTACGGAAATTTTAACCATTCGAGAATAAATACTGAAATCAATTTTTCGAAAGAGACTATTCATAGACAAGTAAAATGCCAATTTGAATGAGCTTACCGAAGTAAAAAAGCTGAAATTAATTTCAACAAACTGCGATAGTCTATCTATTCATTGCACAGTATGAACGTAAAATGTAGGCTTTTCGAAAGTTCGAGAATTTAATGGATACTATCATTTTTTGTAGTTTAAAAAAATTAAAAGTTTGTTCCAGTTATTTGGTTAAAAACAAGAAAACACCAGTATTTACCCTTTATTCCATACCGAGCTTCGGAGCGTGTCCTCCGAAACACGGTAGCGATGGTATTGAAAATTTGTTGGTTTTTAGTGGGAGTCGAACCCACGTCCTCTCGGTTGTCAGCCGAGAGCGATGCCACCTGAGCCATCACGAGCTACACCGCTATATATATATATATATATAGCGGTGTAGCTCGGTGTATACTCGATTTTATTAAAAAGTTGACGTTTCGCCACGACATTCGTGGCTTTATCAAAACTTTCGAAAAAATTGAAATTTCTTTGACATTTATTGATTTGAAAAAATTTGAATAGAAAAAGACTACTATGTCTTACTAAAATTTTTTTCAGCTGTGGCCGTTCTTTGTTATTTATTACGTGCTATTCAGTCCAATATCAACATACAAATCTGTTATTATTAGATGGTAAGGGAAACCACAGAAAACTTTACCCACGTAATGTTCGAAATAGGTTCAAATTAGTTTGATTTTGAAAAGTCAAAGAATAGGGTACTATTTTTCTTGTTTTCAAAAATTTCTCATTGCGGCTGTGGCCGTCTTCAGTTATTAATTACGTGCTATTTAGTCCAATATCAACAGACAGGTCCGTTGATATCAGATGGGAAGGGAACCACAGAAATCTTCACCCACGTAAAGTACAAAACAGGTTTAAAATATTTAATTGTTGTCTTTAAAAAGACATCACTTGTAATTTTGGAGATCACATGTTCTAAACTATACTTTCTTTTTAGAAAAATTCTAGATGTTTAGATTTTGTCTAAGAAGATGAGTTGTTATGGTTAGAGTTTGTTTGTTTTGATTTATGTTGTTCCTTCGAAAAATTAAAGAATTAAATCTGCGTATATTGAACTCAAATGTTTGATATCTGTTCTATCATTTACGACTTTATTTAAATTTTTTTGAATATGTAACATTTCTAAAATTCTTTTTCCATTTCTAAAATTTTCGTGCTATTGAAGTTGAAAGTATGATTCTCATTGTTTTTATGTTTTATAAGTGCTGTGGTTTGTGTTCTGGTATATTTGTGTGCTTTTAGTCTTTCTTTTAAATTTTGAAAAGTTTGTCCTATATATGATTCATTACAATTATTACAGGGTATACTATAAACAACATGAGATTTTTGCAGAAGAGGTGTTTTACTTTTTAATTTGGAATATATTTGTTTTATTTGATTTTGTGCGGTGTGGGCTACTTCAATATCGTGTGGATTTGAAATTTTTGAAATTTTATTACTCAAATCAGGAATATATGGGAGAGGAATATATTTTTTGTTAACATTTTCTTCTTTTGATGTTTCTAATGTGTTGTAAAGTTTATGAATTCTATTTTTAGTGATTTTCTGTATAAGTTTTATTGAAATTTTTTCACACAACATTGAACTACAACAGTAGGTATACATCATTTGTCACAAAAAAAGAGTTTAATAATCGGATATATGAACAAAGCACTTTAACTTACTTCACCTACACACAGACATGAAACATTACAAGATGTCCATAAATTACTCATGAAAAACGATTACCCAATAAAACTTAAACAGAAAATCACTAAAAATAAAATTCATAAACTTTACAACACATTAGAAACATCAAAAAAGGAAAATGTTAACAAAAAATATATTCCTCTCCCATATATTCCTGATTTAAGTAATAAAATTTCAAAAATTTTAAATCCACACGATATTGAAGTAGCCCACACCGCACAAAATCAAATAAAACAAATATATTCTAAAGTAAAAAGTAAAACACCTCTTCTGCAAAAATCTCATGTTGTTTATAGTATACCCTGTAATAATTGTAATAAATCATATATAGGACAAACTTCTCAAAACTCAGAAGAAAGACTAAAAGCACACAAATATACCAGAACACAAACCACAGCACGAATAAAACATAAAAACAATGAGAATCATACTTTCAACTTCAATAGCACGAAAATTTTAGAAATAGAAAAAGATCAAAAACGCAGAGAAATTTTAGAAATGTTACATATTCAAAAGAATTTAAATAAAGTCGTAAATGATAGAACAGATATCAAACATTTGAGTTCAATATACGCAGATTTAATTCTTTAATTTTTCGAAGAAACAACATAAATCAAAACAAACAAACTCTAACCATAACAACTCGTCTTCTTAGACAAAATCTAAACATCTAGAATTTTCAATTTTTCTAAAAAGAAAGTACAGTTTAGAACATGTGATCTCCAAAATTACAAGTAATGTCTTTTTAAAGACAACAATCAAATATTTTAAACCTGTTTTGTACATTACGTGGGTGAAGGTTTCTGTGGTTCCCTTCCCATCTAATATCAACGGACCTCTGTTGATATTGGACTAAATAGCACGTAATTAATAACTGAAGACGGCCACAGCCGCAATGAGAAATTTTTGAAAACAAGAAAAATAGTACCCTATTCTTTGACTTTTCAAAATCAAACTAATTTGAACCTATTTCGAACATTACGTGGGTAAAGGTTTCTGTGGTTTCCCTTACCATCTAATAATAACAGATTTGTATGTTAATATTGGACTGAATAGCACGTAATAAATAACAAAGAACGGCCACAGCCGAAAAAAATTTTAGTAAGACATAGTAGTCTCTTTCTATTCAAATTTTTTCAAATTAATAAATGTCAAAGAAATTTCAATTTTTTCAAAAGTTTTGATAAAGCCACGAATGTCGTGGCGAAACGTCAACGTTTTAATAAAATCGAGTTTTTTGAGATTCAACAAGCCTGTTATTGCTAATAATTATCAAAAGATTAGAAATAGTTCACATGCAACAACAATTCGAATGAATAATTATATATATATATATATATATATATATATATATATATATATATATATATATATATATATATATATATATATATATATATATAAATAGATTTTGTCTATTCCGTATTGTAAGAACAATTGTCGAGTTAATTGTTTATTAGCATTTGGTCACATAAGTCGTCATAACCTTTTCTCTTTAGAGAGAAAAATTACTATTATATTCATAAAAATTTAAAAAACAGACAAGTATGTTTCATTGAACTTTTAGTTGTTTTTGTGGCTCTGACCGAAAAAAGGAGGTATTTTACAAGAAGATAACCTCAATATTTGTTCTACTTTTAATTGGGCCAGAACTGATTTTCATTCTGTAAAAAATAAATATCCCCTGGGTTAGTATTAAATATTTTTCACTCTTTCATTATCTCGTTCGGTACTGAAATTTGTATGAATTCATATTATTATAATGGTGGTTTTTCACGATTTTATTATGGAACATTCTCCTTATCAGGGCAGCTTTTAGGAAACTATCTCTAAATACATATTAAATAAATGCAAGAAATCAAAAATGAATTAAGTTTAGAACCTGTATTTTGAAACGTAATATTTTCATACCCAAGGACCTTTTTTGTTACTGAAATATCATCATATAGTCCTCATCTACATATGAGTAAAATAAAGAAAGATTACATTAAACAACACTAAATCAGATTCATATTCTACCATGCCAAACTTAAATATACTTATCAATCAGAGAGAATCTAACCCTCCGTTGCAAATAAGGGTCTAATACAATTGTGTTCCTTTTAATCCGATTGGCAGGATCAATTTGAATAAGAAAGAGACGTATACCCCGAGCTGAGCTATCGTCCTGCCGAATTTGAATAAGTTCATTCTCTCGGTCTTGGCCGATGTGTGCTTTCACTGTGTTCAGATAACGCAAGAAATCGCGCGTGCGCTCAAACCCTACTGGTAGTGGTGGTCGAACGTCCGTAGTTCTTCCGCGTTCTTCGTTGGCAGTAGGCGGTGGATATATAGCTTTAAGGGCGCTTATTATCCGTGCGGAACTACAGACGATCGCGCGCGTGTCGTGTGAAACTGTTTAACTAACTTTCATTTGGGCGCGAATATCAATTGCAGAGACCTTGGATTATTTATTTTTATTTCCATAGTAAGTGACCTGTTGAAGTCATGTTGCGTAAGGACCACATAATAGAATCATGACTGATCCAAAGTATTCTAATGTATAAACTATCTTATGACCTCGTTCATGCTTATTATCTGGTGATAAGTTTTATAGCTTATATATTAGTTCACACTTTCAGTCGTGTTCTCGGTCTTGTTTTATAATCAAAATGTGTATAAATTTTCGATCATGTTGAGTGCATGAAACTTATTACTAATAAGTTTTATATTGTCATCCAGGCATCAGTTAATTTGGGCTAGCTCTGAAGAGTATAATACTAAATGAATTTTGACTACATAGGGCAATGAATTTTGGGTCCAATATCGAATAACACACTGATATGGTCTATAAAAACTTAACTTATAAGGATATTCTAGATATTTCCACTTGACATTCTTTCACGACATATATATATATATATATATATATATATATATATATATATATATATATATATATATATATATATATATATATATTATATTATAAAATTTGAAGTTGTGAACCGATTTAAACAATTTTTTTAAAATGTCAAGTACTGAGAGGTTTACCTTGGGACAGGCCCGTATCCAGAAATTCGTTTCGGGGGGGGCTCAAAGACGAAAATCACTCAAAAATGTGGACTTATTTGGATAAATTCAGGGTAAGGCGAATCACACATCAATCTCAAATCAGTACGTGACGTTTAATCTATTATTGTTTATTGTGCAAGAAAAAGATTCATATATCGAATGGAAAAAATTTTGAAATTTCGGGATTTCGGGGGGGGGGCCGGGCCCCTCCCCTGGATACGTGCCTGCCTTGGGACCAAATTCGAAATGTTTATTCCAATTTTCAGGGCATACTACGTTATTTTTTCGTAGTCGAAATTCGCGACATTCTATTATTAGCGATTTTTATTTAAAATCCACGCCACTGGATTCAGAGTGCCCCTAAATAGATATGACCAAAATTTCATGAAAAAATATTCATTCATAACAAAGTTATGAGAACTCAAAATTCGAAAACTCACTCTTAACAATCACAAAAAAAAACACCCAATATCAGCAGATAGCCATAGAAATATTTTTTAATGACTTTAACAATAAAATAGCTTAAGTATTTTCACGGCAGATAACGGAGTTACATTCAAGTTTTCACGCAAATCAAATAAAACTAAGATCTAATAGATTTTTCAATTCAAATCTTAGTTGCCATGGAAATGATTGAGCATAATAGAGGAAATTGAAATTATATGTCTTTCGGGAGATGACTCTAGAAGTGCTGGATAGGTTTGTACAGTATTCATCTGGTGGCACTTTATTGTTGAAATCATTAAAAAAAATATTTCCTTGGCTATCTGTTGATATTGGGTGTTTTTTTGTGATTGTTAAGTTTGAGTTTTCGAATTTTGAGTTCTCATAACTTTGTTATGAATGAATATTTTTTTATGAAATTTAGGTCGTACCTATTTAGGGGCACTGGTAATTTTTTCAATAAAAAGTCGCTAATAAAAAAATCGCGAATTTCGTATTATGTAATGAAAATTGGAATGAACATTTCAAATTTTCTCCCAAGGTAGACCTTTCAGTACAAAAAATGTTTGAAATGGTTTGCAACTTCAAATTTTATAGGGGTGTTTCCATTCAAAATGGGTCACACTATATATATATATATATATATATATATATATATATATATATATATATATATATCCTGTGTTACTTCAATGAATGTGTAATATTTCTGAAAACTTTTCGCATTTTTCATAGTTTCTATTTCTGGAATTTCGGTAAAATCAAATTTGAATTTGGTATTTTTATTATCTATAATTTTGATCAGTGCTTTAGATTGTGTTTTCATGTATTCATGTGCTTTTGATATTTTTCCTAAATTTCGAGAAATTTTTTCAATATTATATGATTTATCTCTATGTTTGAAAGGTGTACTCTAAACTTAGAGGGATTTGATATTTCTGACAAATATGTGCAATGAAAGCACAACAACTAATCTAACAAACTCAAGCACAAATACACCCTCACTGTAATTCACTCAATTAACTAGCCCTATCTCTAACTTTAAATACAAATGAATCAATACACAATGCATCCACAATGTTCATCAAATAATAATCTAGCACCATCTACATCTTCAGAACATATATAATCAGCCATCAATCGTGTCCACATTAATCATTTTTTCTGTAATGGATTTGATATAAATCATACACGACATTTCGATTAATGTCTTTCTAGGTACAAATCTATTAATCAACTAATTAAGAACTTATTATGTACATTGCGCTGGCAACTGTTTCTGTGGTTTCCCTTATCATCTTATACTAATAGATCTATATATAGTACTGATATTGTACTGAATAGCACGTAATGAGCAACTGAAGATGGCGATAGCCAAGAAAAATATATGTTTTTTAACCTTCACAGTTAATGAACGTCAAAATAATTTGTTTCAGAAGTTTTGAAAGTCGTCCTCAGAAAACTTTACAATTTTAAATAATATATTCTTAATAAGTATATCCTCAAAATCAAAAAGTTCATATTACACATGTGTCTATATATTATTGTTGGTCTGTAATGGTATTGGAGTTTTGACATTGTTATTCCTTTATTTATTGCTTTATTTTGTAGTTTCAATTTTCTGAAAATATAATATATTTCTATTATATATATATATATATATATATATATATATATATATATTATATATATATATATATATATATATATATTATATATATATATATATATATATATATATATATAGATATAAATAGATATAAATATATAATTATATATATATATATATATATATATATATATATATATATATATATATATATATATATATATATATATATATATATATATATATATATATATATATATATATATATATATATATATATATATATCAAGGGCGGCTAGTCAAAGGAGGCTAAGCCTTCTCAATAATATTCCGTGTATCACTAATATATATTATATTGAATAGTCAGCATTCAGGATATTCATATTAATCAAAATCATATTATTTTATGCACCTACCTTCCTTTCAACCTACATTATATAATATAATTTATTAATTAAGATAGAAGGTATTTACATATACTGCATTTCATTCATTTCAAGATTTGTGGCAACGCTGCGGAAAGCTTAGAAAGGTATATTCTCAACGTTCATTATGCCTGCCACAGAAAAGCAAACTCACACCACTCAAAAACAAATACTCCGAATGAATACTTCATTGAAATAGAAAACCAAAACACATGTACATGGCAACACCGATAAAGTCCAGTCTTATACAATGTCGACCAATCACAACTATAGAATCTCCCTGACATCGAGTAAAGTCGTTGATTGAATCGTAGTATGATCGTAATTCGTATTCGTACTGTCTGAATAATGGACGCCGGAATCAGCTCGCGTTACGCGTATTGTTTTAAAATGAGTTTGATTACTGAAATTAATTTCAAAAATTTCAATGGTGACTTAGTGGAATATTTGTTATCCCATAACTTTAGTGCCCTAAGTTATCAGGATAAAGTTTTGATAAAAATAAAAAAAAACCTACCCCTGAATTAAACAATTTGGTGCAGCGTAACAGAAAACAAAACCGCGGTTTCAATAAACGGAATTATGAGAGAAATCCTTGCCTAACCGGATCACAGGTAAAAAATAAATTATTTTGTTGGCAGTGTTTACTTTTTACTAGTGAAAATGTCTCTGTTTGGGGCCGCTTAGGATTTGAGGATTTAATTCTATACCTAGTTGAAAGTGAGGAATTTTTCACCGATAAAGTAACTTTAGATACAGAACGCGGATTAACATCTTACTTACAAGATAAGGAATTTATATATTTTTTAAACATCTTTAAATTAATTTTTGAACAAACAGAAATAGTTTTTCAAATCTTACAGCACAAGTTTTCAGATGTAATTTACTCACGGAATCGGCTCAAGTTTCTTTTGGAAAAAATTTCAGAATTTCGTGCAGAAGTTTATTTTGAAAAACTATTTTCTGTATTTCAAACTACTAATGATACGACTCAATTTAGCCCAAAACGAAAGAAATTCAGTTACGCAGATATGGAGCTTCAATATAAGCAAATATTTTATGAAATTTTGGATACTATTAGGGGTCAAATAGAAATAAGGTTCTCTGATTTGAAAGAACTGCATTTCTTCGACTTACTCAATAAAAATTTGTTCACCGGATTTTCGGCTAATTTTCCAGATAACCTTTTGGAAAATTTATGTCAAAAATACACTTTTTTTGATAAGGTGGCCATAAAAAGTGAACTGTGTGTTGTTTATAATGACAACGAAATTTTGGGGCAAAATGAAAATCATGTGAGGACTATTAAATATCTTTTTGATAATGATTTGAATCAAAAATTACCCCAAGTTTATAAACTCTTATGTCTAATTGTTTCTATCCCGGTGACATCGGCTTCCGTAGAGCGCTCGTTTTCCACTCTTAAGAGAATTAAAACTTATTTACGAAATTCAATGAGCCAGGATCTTTTGAAAAATATTAGTTCGTTGTCTATTGAAAAGGAATTGGTAAAACTTTTGGCGAAAGACAAAAAAATTTATGAGTATATTATAGATCATTTTGCTAACGTTAAAGATCGCAGAATCCCGCTAATCTTCAAAAATATATAATAACTTTTTATTTGCTCTCACCAGCTGTTGAAAAATTCGTTAAGTAGGTAGGTAGGTACCTATTATGTGAAAGAAAAAATTTGATGAATAGATGAATTGATTAATTGGCTGAGAAGAATTTTTGTGAATATTGTAAATAGGAGTTGTAGGTCTCGAACTTAGGGTGCTTGTTTTACTTTGATTTTCTTTAAATTATATTGACCTTGAAATCCTAAAAATTTTCGCCTATGGTGTATTTTTAACACCTCTTGTAGCCTCCTCAAACCAAAACCTCACGAGCCGCCACTGATATATATATATATATATATATATATATATATATATATATATATATATATATATATATATATATATATATATATATATATATATATATATATATATATATATATATATATACAGGGTTATTCAAATTCGAATGTATGCATGGGGATTTCGATAACGGTAAGAGATAGAGGGTTGGTTAAATGGGAACAAAGTAGCGTATTTCATAGGTTAATTATATGAATTTGAAAAATCTGACCTAGCTTTTTTAGTTCTGGAGTTATACAGGAAAAATCGAGAATTTCGATATTCTTCTTTTGCCTTTATCTTTTTATTTTACGGAGATTCTTTTCAAATTTTGCCATTTTTCTATAGCAACTTGCAGCCTTTCCAAATATCTGAATAAAATGTATATACAGGGTATCCTACACATTGTACCACCTCCAAGTTTTCATTTTCAAATACGGACCTGTATTTTTTATTGAATATTTTCAAATGCCAAGAGTAATTTTTTCATATTAGCGTTTTATTTTTATGTAAATCATAAATTGTTTTGGAAATATTCAACTAATACTAGGTATTCTATACCTTATTTTATGATATTTTCTTTCAAATTATAGATGAAAATGTTGAAATTTTACTGGTTATAGTTCAATCGTTCCAAAACACTCTGTAATTCTGTTGAAAATATTACGAAAATATGAAACATGACTATTGGCATTCAATAAAATGCAATCAAAAATACAGGTCCGTAGTTGAAAATTAAAAGTTGAGGGTGGCCCAATTTATACGATACCCTGTATATAATTTTTATTTAGATATTTGGATAGCTTACTAAAAGTTGCAATGACAAACTGACTATTTGTTTAAAAAAATCACCAAATAAAAAGATACAGGCAAAAGAAGAATTTCGAAATTTTCGTATTTTCCTGTATAACTCCAGAACTAAAGAAGCTATGTCAGATTTTTTAAATCCATATAATTGACCTCTGAAATATGCTACCTTGCTTCATTTAACCATTCCTCTATCTCTTTCTGTTATCGAAATCCCCATGCATAGACTCGAATTTGAATAGCCCTGTATATACCTATATACATATATATATATATATATATATATATATATATATATATATATATATATATATATATATATATATATATATATATATATATATATATATATATATATATATATATGTATATGGGTATATATTCTTCAATTTTTTGACGAAGTTATGACCAAATGGCAATATTTTCAACAATATACTTTAATTAATGAAAAATTTTCCGCATTTCGCAATGATAATGGAGTTACTACTTCACGAAACTGATTCATATAATGAATCATAGCGAAAATAATATTTTTGTAAGAAATAATGATAAACATAATATTAAACGTCAGCTTTATATTCATTATAGCAATCATAATATTTGCTGAAACATTACTTTCAATATTTTTTGAATTGAAGTTAAAATTAAATGAGAATGTAGCGAAAGCAGAAGCCAATTTCAACATTTATCCAGGAATTCCGAGAGAAATGTTTGCAGCATATTGAAAACCGAGTTGAAATCTACGAAATGTGGGCAAAAAATCTATGGAGCGGCAGGTTCTCATACGGTTTCCTCAATGCAATATAAAAGAAAATCTAGTTTCTTTAAAACGAATAGTTTCAGGATTGAAATTCTTTCTCACTAGTTTAGGTAGTTTAAAGAAAAGAAAATTCTAAAGTTAAATAATAACAGGTAGAAAAAACTAGAAAATATAAAATAGAAATGATTTATTCCGTTTTTTATCACTATTTTTTTTCTAACAAAGTAAATTGTTTCTCAATTATATTTAAAAATGTATTATCACAAAGTACCGGTAAATCCATCCAATATTTAAAACAAGAAATTTCAGAAACTGCAGTTTTAAACTAACGTCCATTTATTATAGATTTTGTTAGAAGTGAAATAAGCAGATATTTCGCATATACTTCACTATCAACCTTAATATTATTGTAATACACATTCTACATATACTTTGACAATAACCATTAAACCTAATTGAATTTTCGCAACATCCAAATTTTAGAAGATATATTATTAAAGGTAATATGGAACAACTGATTCATACTCAACCTGTTAGTCGACAATTCATTTATTGGTACAGAAAGGTGGATAATATTATCTCTTGTTTTACTGGTACTCTAAGGCAATGCGATACTGTTCATTCACCCGTCACACTCTAATATGAAATTCACTCTAGAAATAGAAAAAAAGTTGAAGTATCTAGTGCCGTACATCAATTTCAATACAAAATAGCAGCTTTCAATAGTATGGTTCATCGTTTGGTGAATATTTTGCTTTGATACTTTAATTTAAATATCCAGAAGAACCTAATTATACAAAATAAAAGACAATATGAATGATAAGAAGAATTACAGAAAGGCAATTGGTCAGGTCCACTCTCTTGTCAGAGATAATATCATATATACAGTGGACCACCACGAACTGCATCGATCGATATTTCAGAAACTGAATGTACGGTAAATTTTAATTCTGGGAACTTGATAGATGTTTTGGGGCCTATAGCTAAGATATTTTCATTTATTGGGCACTTCCGGTTATACCGGAAATAGACCCTAAGTGGCTTATTTCAAATAGGATACACTATTTAATATTATATTTTAGATTCTACTCAAGATTTTAGGCAGATTTTATGTCCTATCCCTAAATCTAAGCTTTTTTGACATATTCAGGTGCTTATGTCAAAAATGACGATTGCAAGCCCTAGTTTAATTATCAGTTGTTCCTATAAGGAAGCCCTTTTTACTTACTTTTGATTGGATTCCTTACTGTAAAGGACCTATTTTAATAGATTTTGTTTACTATTTGGCCAAATTTATACAGAGCGTTCAAAAAATAAGATCTAAAATGACATTGAGAAAACTGACGAAAATCAATTTTTTCAAATGAAAACCCCCCATTTTTCTTATTTTGTAGTATTAAGCATCAAAATGTAAGGTAATTTTGTGAGAGGATATCTACACCTAAAATTTTTAGCTTTAGAAATATTGCTGATTTTATATTTTTATATGGCGTTTTTGCATTTAATTATTTAAGAATTAGATCTAAGATAGCCACGATCGTATTCGACATTTAGAATCATCGTAATAGCACACTGTTATATTATACAAATGAAGCTTATTTATTATTTATGGACAATGTGATAAAGTTATTTCAAGAACATGTGATACATTTATGACATGATATCCTCAAAAACAGAAACAATCACCAAATACTATAAGACAAATTATAGAAACTTTGAAGAACTAGGGACTAAGGAAAAATGTACAGAAATAAACCAGTTATTAACAATGAAAATATTGATATCGTAAACTGGATATAGAAATTAAAAAAAAATTATCTAAGTGAATGTTCGAATTGGTGTCTTCGATCTTCTAGACGTTTTGCCGCAATTGATCATGGGTGGCTCTTCTTATTGACTGGTGGTCCAGTTCTTCAAATGCTGTACTCACTCGCCTCATGCAGAATTCCATGGTGGTCACTGCGGTGTTGGACACGTTGTTTTTCACTGTTCCCCATCAGTAAAAATCGAGTACTGACAGGTCTGGGGAGCGAGGTAGCCAAAAATATTGTCCATTGTTGGCTATCCATTTATCATAAAATAAGTTTTCCACATAATTATTTACTAAATGGGCATTATGTAGAGGTGCCCACTATAATGTTGATAAAAAAGGCTTCGAAGATCAGCCTTTTTTGAGGATATGATGTCACAAATGTATCACATGTTCTTGAAATAACTTTATCACATTGTCCATGAATAATAAATAAGTTTGAATAATCTTCGTTTGTATAAATTAAACGGGGTGCCATTACGATGATTTGAAATGTCAAATACGATCGTGGCTATCCTAGATCTAGTTGTTGAAAAATAAAAATTTAAGGTATAGATAACCTTATACAAAATTCTCTTAATTTTTGATGCTTAATACTACAAAATAAGAAATATGAGGGATTTTAGCATTATGGGCTCCAAGACATCTAGCAAGTTTTAAATTTTTCCTACATTCAATTTCTGAGATATCGATCGATGCAGTTCGTGGTGGTCCACCCTGTATACGTAACACCTAACTTCCATCAGAAATTCAAATAAAAAACTCAAATAACTTTTTATCTAAGCACTATATCAACATTGCTCACCGTACCAGAAATAACTTAGGGAAACATATAAAGAATAATAAATCAAAAGTCCACAAAAACAATAAATCAGGGGTGTATCATATTAAATGTGGTAGTTGTGATATGTTTTATATTAATGGAACTTTCAGACCATAACGGGAGCTTTGTCAATCAAATGTCAGATTCATATTATGCCAATAATTTATTCAATTGAATAGTCAGATTGATCATACTAAAATCCTCTTTCTTAATCCTTTCAAAATCACGAAACTACCTCACTAGCAGTTCAGTATGGAATTACCTCTGTAACTAATTATTATTTAACATCACTGTATTCACGTTGTCTATAGACAAAAGTTAGGTCTACCTGATTTTTTATGTATATTCGTTTATTTTTCATTTGTATATTATATGTTCATTTCACCTTGGATACGGTTGCTATAAACACACTCATTATGCCCTAGGCTATTACGCCCGCATTTGCGGGCGTAATAGCCTAGGGCATAATGCGTAGCGTAATTGTACTAGGAGAAATGAAGCAAATTTCATTGATTAAATACTTCATAATCCTTGTCGAAAACGACTCTGGATTTCTCCGGCAATTAATTTTTCGCAGTTTTGGCTGCATATTCTATGATGTTCTTGGGTAAATTCATTTTCATTTCCATTATTTCTATAAGACTACACAAAAAAAGCAGCAATGACATTCACTGAATATGATGACAAAAATATTTACAAACGTCAAAATATCAACAAATGACATGCCCTACTATGAGAAGGAAAATGGATAGGAGCAATGAAACGATTTTAAAATCGCTTTTTCATAATAATATAATCATTCTTTCGTGAAAAATAAAATCTTGTATGCACCGCGTGCGTTACGCCCTTACGCCCATCGGGCAACATTCATCCCTCGGGCCAGAGGCCCTCCGGCCGAATGTTTCCCTCTGGGCGTAAGGATCTATATAACGCACTTGGTACATAAATAACTATTTTATTTAATGTATTCCACAAAATTAATCATTTTACACTTGTCATCCGAAGAAGGTAAAGTATCTCCGAAACGTACGTTGGGCGTTATTGTTCTTTATATACATGTTTATTTTTTTATTTAACCATTATTTCAATATCTTTATGGATTTACATCAAGTATCAGCCTCGTCAATTCAGAATTCGAACTCGCAACATTTTCAAGGATGCGATGTTTTTTACAAGTTCTTTCTATACAAAGTACACACGTTGAAGTTATATAATGGTTGGATACTGGTTTGATAAATTACCCATCTAGTAGGTATAGAATTAGATATTTTGAAGCTTTTGTTAGATATATACTGGCTATATAATTGACAGTTTTCAATTAAAAGGTGAAAAGTTAATAGATTTGGCTGAGATTATGAAAGAAGATAATTTTTTGAACTAATTGATGTGGTCTTTCAATAATTAAAAATGAACTCTTCAAACTTCTGATAGACATAAATGAAATAAATAGTTGATGGAATCCGTCGTTACTACGTGATAATTTAACATGATTAACAAAACTAAATTTGAATTTACTACGTTTATTATCACAAAATATTTTGAAAAATATAACACTGCGATTGCAATTTCGGTCACTAGACCATCATCGGGCAGATTGAGTTAAGAACTGAATACAGAATAATTATAGATTTGCGCTTACGAGTGGGAAAGGATTATTGCAGGTACCTAAATAGACAAGAGGAACATATTTCAAGAAGGGCTAATCGAGTGAATTTCACAAATTGGTACAATACAATGTTCTTAGAAAAGTCATTATTGTTTAAATACACTAAATATAGGACAATATATCAAGTCAATCTGGTCGTTCAGCAAGATATCTTTTGCATTATTATTGAGTTTAAAAATTTCTAATGATTCTAAGTAAGTAAGTTTGGTTCCTTTCTGTAATTTGTGCATGATTTGAAAATTATCTATTTGTGGAAATGGGTGGTGGTTTTCACGGCAATGATTTGAAAACGTTGAATCCGTTTTATATTTCAAAAAAGATTGTTGGTGTTCCTTAAATCTTGTCTTGAACGATCGACCAGTCTGACCTATATATACTCCTTCACATACAGGACAAATCAACTTGTAAACTCCTGAACTTTCAAATTTTGAAGTTATATCTTTGGCATTGAATAAAAATCCTGAGAGTTTTGTCTTAGGTTTGAAAGCAATTTTAATATATTTAGGTATGACATTAGCAACTTTTTCTGTTAGAGGACCAAAATATGTTAAAGATGTGAATTTTTCCGATTTTTCTACTTTTAATTGGAGATATATGCTGTTGTACGCTAGTTGATTACGTTTCTTGTTTATCATTTTATCTATCAAACTTGTATGAAAACCATTATTTGACGCAATTAGTTTTATAGTCGAAATTTCTTTCGCTTAATTTGTTACGGATAAAGGAATTGAAAACGCTCTGTGGATCATTGAATTAAAAGCTGAATGTTTATGGGAAAGAGGATGATTGGAATCCGACGGAATACATATATCCGTGAAAGTTGGTTTTCTATATATATCGAAACTCAAAGTATTATTATTATGAAAGATAGTTAAATCCAAGAAGTTTATCTGTCGATCTAATTGTTTTTCAATTTTGAACTTCATATTTGGGTGAATGCTATTAATATAATTCAAACAATTAGATCAGTTTTTGAATTATATTAATAGCATTCACCCAAATATAAAGTTCAAAATTGAAAAAGAATTGGATCGACAGATAAACTTCTTGGATTTAACTATCTTTCATAATAATAATACTTTGAGTTTCGATATATATAGAACACCAACATTCACGGATATATGTATTCTGTCGGATTCAAATCATCCTCTTTCCCATAAACATTCAGCTTTTAATTCAATGATCCACAGAGCGTTTTCAATTCCATTATCCGTAACAAATTTAGCGAAAGAAATTTCGACTATAAAACTAATTGCGTCAAATAATGGTTTTCATACAAGTTTGATAGATAAAATGATAAACAAGAAACGTAATCAACTAACGTACAACAGCATATATCCCCAATTAAAAGTAGAAAAATCGGAAAAATTCACATCTTTAACATACTTTGGTCGTCTAACAGAAAAAGTTGCTAATGTCATACCTAAATGTAATATTAAAATTGCTTTCAAACCTAAGACAAAACTCTCAGGATTTTTATTCAATGCCAAAGATATCACTTCAAAATTTGAAAGTTCAGGAGTTTATAAGTTGATTTGTCCTGTATGTAAAGGAGTATATATAGGTCAGACTGGTCGATCGTTCAAGAAAATATTTAAAGAACACCAACAATCTTTTTTAAAAAATAAAACGGATTCAACGTTTTCAAATCATTACCGTGAAAACCACCACCCATTTCCACAAATAGATAATTTTCAAATCATGCACAAATTACATAAAGGAACCAAACTTACTTACTTAGAATCATTAGAAATTTTTAAACTCAATAATAATGCAAAAGATATCTTGCTGAACGACCAGAGTGACTTGATATATTCTCCTATATTTAGTGTATTTAAACAATAATGACTTTTCTAAGAACATTGTATTGTACCAATTTGTGAAATTCACTCGATTAGCCCTTCTTGAAATATGTTCCTCTTGTCTATTTAGGTACCTGCAATAATCCTTTCCCACTCGTAAGCGCAAATCTATAATTATTTTGTATTCAGTTCTTAACTCAATCTGCCCGATGATGGTCTAGTGACCGAAATTGCAATCGCAGTGTTATATTTTTCAAGATAATAAACGTAGTAAATTCAAATTTAGTTTTGTTAATCATATAAATGAAATAAATCATCTATAAATGTAAAATGATTATTATGTTTTAGACAATGTATATCAGGAGTTGAAACAGTTTTAATTTCATTATAATAGGAAATATTTGGAATAACCAACTTATGTTGGTATATCTTCTTTGCGTAAAGAAAGTCTTATTTGAATAGGTTCAGGAGCTTGGGCATCATTTAAAAAGGTGCTAAAATTTTAATATTGAAAAAAAGGTCAGTGAGGAATGAATTCAGTTCATTATGTAAAACTGTTCAGCAATGGTGGCGTTTTGATGATGATTCCTAAATATCGATCCACCCTCTGCGAGAACTTACTTTTGCACTACTCGGTATTTATATATGACAGGTTGCTTTTCGAAATCAAATTGAAGTATGATTATGAAACTTTCAAGAGTTAACTGAAGATATAGTTGTTAAGCAGTGCTTTTTATTCAGTTTTGGAATTTTCTTCTGAGTAGTTACATTTTCTTTATCTTCAATTTTGTGCGAACATTGTTATTGTAAATTTTTACTACTATTGGATTTTATCTGACTTTTAATTATCGTAAGTAATTGCACAAGTGCATCAAAATAACCGATAATTTTGCATGACAGCGTGTTGTCAAGAAACTGCATGAGTTCATTTTCATTTTTGGAGAAAGAGCCCGACACTGAAGGTGGAGGGCTCTTTCTCCAAAATATGAAAATGACCGAATGCAGTTTTTCAAAGACAACACGCTGGAATGCGAAATTATCCGGTTATTTTGATGCACGAGTGCAATTTTGGGGAATATTTCCCGAATAAACTTTTAATTTGTCAAACTGACGTTAATAATTCATAAATTCTCAGCTTGTCATCAATAACCGTTATATGAACTATGCTACTATGCAATTATCGGTCTACAATGCAATTATCGCAGGGCTCTTTCGCTTTCTACAATGCAATTATCGCTGTAATTTTCGATAAGTGCATTCCATTTACAAGGGATTTTTGAAAGGAGGGAAATATTCGCTGTAATTTTCGATAATTGCATTCCATATACAAGGGATTTTTGACAGGAGGGAAATATTCAATGTAATTGCATTTTTTAAATTGTGACAAGTATCAGTGAGTGATTCGCAGAAAACATTATTCTCTTATTGTTCGGCAATACAGGAAAATTTGATTCAATCTTACTTCATATGTACTGATGAAATATTTGTAGAAAGCTCAGCAGAAGATATTCGAGGAACCTCGCAGAGATCTTGAAAACTGTTGAATGGGATATCGAGAACTGCTATAGATTCTAATAGAAAGAAATTTCGAAACCGTTTCTTATCAGTTGTATCTTCCCCGAAAATAATCGACCATCAGAAAGTTTCGTCAACAGTGAAGTACGGGAGTATTTTCAAATCCTATGTTTTCTTAGTACATTTTGCTCCAGCGGCTTCATCAGACCAAATTAGCTGAAATTTGGTACCTACCTGGTTTATTTTTTAGTCAGAACGAAATTATCAAAATTTGAGAAAACGCAATCAAAATTATGGCAAGGGATTTTTCAAATCGGTTGTGGAAGATGTGGAAATTAAATCCGAAATTCAACATTCTAGGATTTATTGGACTGTGCATGGTTTTTGAACGATTATTATCTAGAGATTTTGTATTTCTTGAGGTTTTATGCACTTCCATAGCTTCCGCCGGTTGGGTAAGAGAGATTAAAAATTCATTTCGTTAATTGAGAACATGCTAGAATGTCTATTGAGAGCAGTAATTGATTTATTTCACATCCGTAACATTTATGATGAAATTTCAAGCGTTTTTGTAGCTTTTCAAGCTTTGTGCATCTCCTCGGTACCTCCGAATTGTCTCACGGGGTTATTTGTATGTAAAAAAAACAAAAAACAGAGAAAAATAGGACCTTAGTCATCAACCTTTGCTACTCACACCTTTCAAGAAAACTCTGATTGGTCGTTTTATGATATGCTTCATATAATTCATATAATAAGTTATTCATAACTTTATAAAGAAATAAAAAACTAACTTTTCACAGGTTGGAATAAAAATCTATTGAGTAAACGCGTTTCGTCATAATATTGACTTCATCTCGCTCTAAATTATGGTAATACAAAACAATCCATTTATACGAAAATTGAATATAACAGGGGGGGCTCCTAGAGAAACTAAATAAGCAATTCATTCAGAGCCATTAGTAGGTACATTGAACAGATTAAGGAAAGGAGAAGAGTTTACTTCAATCTGGTCCTTAACTAGGTTTCCGGAATTTTGATATTTATTAATGTATAGGGATTCCTAACAGTTGGTTTTATGGGGACTATTTTCGAATTGTAATATATTATAATTGTGATTAAAAGGTATGGTTTTCTTGAATAAGATGGCACGCATAATTAGAGTCAGTTTTTGTAGGTTTTCAAGCTTTGTGCATCTCCTTGACTCTAATTATGCGTACCATCTTATTCAAGAAAACCATACCTTTAATCACAATTATAATATATTACAATTCGAAAATAGTCTCCATAAAACTAACTGTTGGGAATCCCTTATATATCAATAAATATAAAAATTCAGGAAACCCAGTTAACGACCAGATTGAAGTAAACCCTTCTCCTTTTCTTAATCTGTTCAATGTACCTACTAATAGCTCTGAATGAATTGCTTATTGTTATTTAGTTTCTCTAGGAACCCCTCTGTTATATTCAATTTTTTCGTATTAATAGATTGTTTTGTAATACCATAATTTAGAATGAGATGGAGTCAATGTTATGACGAAACGCGTTTACTCAATAGATTTTATTCCAACCTGTGAAGAGTTAGTTTTTTATTTCTTTATAAAGTTATGAATATGAACTTTCACCAAGTAATTGCCAATTCAATTCAATAAAATAAGTAATTTTTAATTAATACGTTAACAAGTTTGGTCGATGGTGTATATTGTAGACGCAATAAAATTGAGTTGTTAAAATTATGTCGCCAATTTTAAATAACTTCGTATATGTAACGACGTTGAATTGAAACTGTCGGGAAACGTTGCCCTCCAGAGTGTACGTGATTGAAGACTTGCTTTTGAAGTGCATTCGGATAGTCGAACTTCTTCGTAAACCTGATCTGAAAACGAATGAAAAAGCTATTTATCTCTTTGGGTCAAATAAGGTTTCATGCAAACTTGATTTATATCAGGTTTTTCCTGGGAGCATCTGTAGATACTGAAAATATTGACTTTTGAATGTTATGTTATATATAAGAAATATTGTTGATTTTTTTGAAAAAAATTATGTGTGTATATGTTGAGAAATTTTTAACTGTATGATGATACTACTTAAAATTTTTCATTATAGAATATTTTATTAATTCACGACATTCTAGAAATAAACAATAAGTGGAAGTATCGTGCAGTACATGCACATTTTTTGAAAATATGTGAGCAGCAGAGCTCCTTCACAATGGTCATATTTTTCGCAGAAAGTGCATCGCGTCCAGATATGATTCGAATGGAATGAATTATTATTTGGAAAACCACCCCTCAAAAGCAAACTTTTGAGATGTGATTTAACTGGAATAGTCTCCGTTGGTTGAGGAACAGATTTGTTATCCATAGAGGATATTCTTTCAACATGAACTCAATGCAAGTACCGATTTTCAACTCTCTAACTCAATCGGCAGAAACTGTAGAGTTGGGCAAATTTTCATAACCCGTGAAGAAACAAGAGATAACTACGTAAATAGCGGTGCTTGGATTTACCCAAATTTTGAGAGATTCGTTCTTCACCGAAAACAACTGCTGATATCAAATTTGAGTTTATTATGGAAGCTGGCAATATGTAGGAACCGTTAAAAACATATATATGTATGACAACAAGAAATTTCTACGTGAAACGTAAAAATGGCAATGATAGAAGAAATTTAACACCAAATTATGATAGTTTCGTTCTGCCTCGAAATAATCCCCGATACCAACTTTCAGCTCATTTGTATTCGAAGGAGCCAGTAGAGATGCCATTATGTACCGAATATATATATATATATATATATATATATATATATATATATATATATATATATATATATATATATATATATACTAAGTAGATGAAAGTTATCGGGTATAGGTCTTTGGAAATAAAATTAAACCATTAATCCATTAAATTCTCAATATTTCGCCAAATTTTATCGGCTTCATCAGGAGAAAATCTACGACGCATTGAGATCAAAATCTACTAATATTATAACTAATTTTGTTAATCGTTCAAAGTATGAAAAACGGGGACCTTTTATTGAACAATTCAAGAAAACACAGCAGTTCCTAAAGACAAATTCAGCACTGATAATTGTACAAGGGAGGTTGTACTGTGACAATAGATCGCATTGAGTATATTGAAAAAACAGAAAGTATGTTGAAGGATGAGACCACATATATAGTTTTGAATAAGAATCCCACTGATAACATACAGAGAAAATATAACGATCTTATTAAATATTTGAGCATGAAGGGCGAAATTAGTAAAGAAAAAGCAAAATCATTAACTATCTACAACTCAACTTATCCTAAACTATATTGCCTTCCCAAAATCCATAAAGAAGGCATTCCTCTTCGTCCGATTGTTAGTTCTGTGAATTCCACCACTTATAACATCTCAAAATTTCTGGCTGGCATACTTAAAACAGCTTTCGAAGATCAAGAAACTTACAACGTTAAAGATACTTTCAAATTTGCTTCATCCATTAGAGGAAAAGTATTACCAGATGGTTACGTATTAGTATCATTGGACGTAGTTTCTTTGTTCACTAATATCCCACTAGAGTTGGTGGTAATGATTATAAGGAAAAAATGGCCACAGATTTCCAAACATACTTCTATCTCGGAGAATAATTTCGTGTTGTTGTTGGAGTTTATTTTTAAGCACACATATTTCAGTTTTAACAATGTTTTTTATGAACAAATATTTGGAACTCCTATGGGGACGCCCATAAGCCCCATCTTAGCTAATATAGTGTTAGACTATTTGTTAGACAATGTACTTCAGCAGCTGCCTTTTACAGTTCCTTTCATGTATAAATATGTGGATGATCTCTTGTGTTCTGTGCCATCTAGGGAGATTCAAAATACTTTGGACATATTCAATTCCTTCAATCAATTTTTGAAGTTAACTCTTGAGTTGGAGGATAACTGTTGCATTCCTTTTCTTGACACAAAAGTTATACGAACTGAGGGTAATGTTTTTATTTTGGATTGGTATTCAAAGCCCACGTCTTCTGAAAGATTCCTCAATTATCAATCTAATCATCCTAACAATCAGAAGATTAACACTGTGTTGGCTATGGAGAGAAGAGTTACTTCCATTAGTGACGATAGATTTCTACAGATTAATCTGAGAAAATTATATAATATATTCAAAAACAATGGTTATCCTGAACACCTTTTGGGGAGGCTTATTTTTAATTCGAAGAGTCATTGTGAGGAAAAAAATGAATTGATTGTTCCTTACATGATGTCATACAGGAAACTTCTTACATTCCAAATTTGACGAATGCTTTGGTGTCAGTTTTTAAACACTTTGTCAATGTTAACATAGTTAGATACAACCCTAAGGGAGTATCGCATCTTTTCACAAGAGTCAAAGATAGAACGCCTTCTGCCTTGAATGCTAATGTAATTTATAAAATAGGTTGTAATGAGTGTGAGGGAGTTTATATTGGACAGACGCAACAATGGCTTAAGCAAACAATCACTCAGCACAAGAGTGATTGTAAAATCCTAAAGAATTCATGTGCGTTAGTTAAGCATCATAAGGAAACAGGGCATTTGTTTAATTTTCCTGATGTAAAAATTTTAAAATACGGAATTAATTATAAAAAAAGACTCTTTCATGAAATGTATTACATCAAAAAAACACTCAGTACAGTTAAGTTCAAATCTGACATAAATCAATTAAGTAATATTTACACTGCAATTTTGTAGTTCGTTCCATTTTTTGTTTGTTTTTTGTATAAGTTTTTCATGTTCTTTATCGCTTGCATTGTTTATTGATTCATTTGGCTGTGAGCATTTGACTTAGTGTAACTTGTATTTTACTGTTTTTGTTTTCAATCGTGTATGTTCTTTTCCACGGTATTTCCTAGTAAGTTTTTATTCACACATATTTGTATTTATATTTTCTGCTTACAACTGTTATTTTGTATCGTAGATTTTCTCCTGATGAAGCCAATAAAATTTGGCGAAATATTGAGAATTTAATGGATTAATGGTTTAATTTTATTTCCAAAGACCTATACCCGATAACTTTCATCTACTTAGTATATTTAAAGGTCGATAAATAACAAAAATTTCTATATATATATATATATATATATATATATATATATATATATATATATATATATATATATATATATATATATATATATATATATATATATATATATATATGACTGCTGACTTGCAATTCAAACGGGATAAATTTTAGTGTAAAAAAATCAAAAAGCATGACAGAAAACGCTTATGATAGAAAAAACTAACTAAATTTGGGAGGATTCAGGGGTGCAAAAATCCTTCAAACCAATATATATGTTATTTCCACATATTTTGACATCGGTAGGAAGTGTAAAATGAATAATTTGACTTTTCATACATGCAGCTATTATTTTTTTAAACACGACTAAAGAGGAACCTGATGAAACAGATGTTAAGAATGTAAGCACAATACACGCATATTTCAACAAAAATACAGAGCAGAATACTATGAAACTATACTGTGAATTAAGATAACTCCACGAGAATTATATGAACATAAATGCCGACTTTTTTGAGGATAATAAATGATTCTCGCCACTGATTTTTGTCGATCATATATCATCTTCAAAAAGGAACTGGATTTTCTTTATAAATATCATGCTAAGATCAGAACAGTACGTGTTCGTTTTCAGGCTTCCATTGAAATTCAAACGCTTATCCGTTATGGAACTAAAATACTAGGTTTTTTATAGTCACAGTATAACGAGGAAATGCCTAAAATATAACATTGTTTCCATTTTTCAATCTTTTGTAGTAAAATTCAGTACTCAAGTATTGTTTAGGTCTGTACATTGAGAAATAAAACTTTTCTATTGGATATAATGATGACTATTCTAGAAATTTAATATTCTTCTTGAAAACTTTTATTCATTTAATTTTGTGATTATTTCATTCTATTTATGTTTATGTGTATTATCATGAGTGATACTGCATACGTTTTTCATTCAAATCACTGGTGTTTTATAGAATTTAATCAATGTGATCTTCAAGCATACCTAATTCTTAAGTACAGTGTGTTCAATTTTCGATACTTTTGATAAGTATTTCGGTTATCTTCAGAGATAAAAGGTTGATATATATATATATATATATATATATATATATATATATATATATATATATATATATATATATATATATATATATATATATCTATATATATAAACTGTACTGTAATGTATTATATCATAGTAGTATATAACATCATTTGTTAAATATATATATATATATATATATATATATATATATATATATATATATATATATATATATATATATATATATATATATATATTTGTTTGAAGTAAGATCACAGTCGTACTAATTTGTATTTAGAAGGTAAGGGAAATTGTTTGAAAGTTGAATATTATTCTCTTTATTCTATGCCAAGCTTTCGAAACACATTTGTTTCTTCCTCAGGGCTACTACAAAAACAGTTCACAATTAGAATTGGTTTTTTAAAAACGTAAGAATTGAACTTACGGAAAAGTGAGATCAACAAAATTTTTCTATTACAGTGAAAATGATCATTGGATTAGCTGAACTAAAATTATACGTAATATCATATCCACAAATTTTTCTCATAAAAATATAGATATATATATACATATATATATATATATATATATATATATATATATATAAATATATATATATATATATATATATATATATATATATATATATCTATATATATTCAAAAGTCAAAAATTTGCTGTTTCACTCATCTTCTTGCGGCTGTGGTTGTCTTAAGTCTAAGTACGTGCTTTTCAGTACAGTGTGTCCAATTTTCCATACTTTTGAGAGGTATGCAGGTATATATCATTAGAGATAGAAGGTTGCAGTTGTCACACCACTGTTTTACTTGCAGGTTATATCAACAGAGTTAGAAGGTTGCAGTTTTCACACCACTGTTTTACTTTCTTCTGAAACAAACGATGACATAAATAGAACTTTCATAGCCCTCCTTGTTTTTGAGATAAGGGGCGGAATTGAAAATTCTCACTTCTCGAGAACCTTCCGTATCTTGGTTATCTTTCAATTTATCGGCAAGGTGCAAATGGTTTCTTATATATTATTTTGCGAAGAATACAGTGGCATACTCATTTTATTTTTAACGAAGTTCATTTTTAGATTATTAGGATTTTTTTTTCTCGAAATGGAACAGCCTGTATTGCATTTGTTTCCATTTTCAATGCTATAGTCTAAGATTTTGACTCTCAACACGTTAAAAGGTTGTTATATATTCACTGATATTGTTCGAAATGGCAACCGTTTTCTTCAATAACACATTCACAAACCTTTGTAATTCGTCGGAAAGTATTTTGAATAATGATTGGACATCTCTGCAAATGTCTGCTGAAAAGCAGAATGCGTAGCTTCACGCAATTCTTCTACCATCGAATGATGTAGAGTGTTATGAATTCTATCCTTCAAGAAACCCCATAACAAATAATTTAAAAACGACAAATCTGGTGATCATCTTATAGGTTTATGAGCGGCAATTCATCTTTGAAGGCAGGCGCTCCATCTTGTTGAAAAAATATATCATTGACAACCGTTCTTGTCAACTATAAACAACTTTGTTTTCTATTGAGCCACCATAGCCCTCTTGCAGCAAAGCAGAGAAAAAATAATATTTTTGGATAATATCATCGAAAATGAAAATAATTGCAATTTTCCTCATATTTTTGGTGAGCTTGAGAAAATATCAATCAGAATAGAGTAAAATATACAGGGTGTTCCATAAAAAAAATCGAATATTTGAATTTTTTTAACGTCGTTGGAAATAAAATTAGTACGCCACTATATTCTACGCAAAAAGTTTTATAAGAATCCGTTTGCATCTTGTCGATAAGTTGAAAGGTTACCAAAATAAGGAAGGTTCTCGAAAAGTGATAATTTTAAATTTCTCCCTGTATCTTGAGATGTGTGATCTATGGAAGTTCTGTTCAGTATTTTTCGTTTCTCAAAAAAGTAGTATAGTACTGTGAAAGCCGCAACCTTCTATCTCTGAAGATATAACCTGCTATAACCGAGATACCTCTCGAAAGTATGGAAAATTGGACACACTGTACTGAAAGCCACGCAATTAGACTTAAGACAATCACAGCCGCAAGAAGATGAATGAAACATAGCAAATTTTTGACCTTCAAATATATATATATATATATATATATATATATATATATATATATAATATATATATATATATATATATATATATATATATATATATATATATATATATATATATATATATATATATATATATATATATATATATATATATATATATAATATACAAATACAGATTTAATTTTTCTCACAAACAACATGAACCAATAAAAAACAACCTAATTCATCCACCCAACTAATCACCAGTTTCTCTAGTAGACCGACACAAATTTTGAATTTTTTCATCATTCATATCTTCTGAACATCCAACCAACTATCAATCACAATATTTTTCATTTCAATATTTATTGATGAAAGCACTGCATCTATAACTATTTTCTGTGAAATATTTATCATAGGACTAAATCACTGAAAGTGAATTGTGATATATATTTTGTGATACAACTCAATGAGTCCCTATAGTGACCCCTTCTAACAAAACTACGTACTGATGTCTTCATTCATCCCATTGTGAAAACTGAACTTTTAGCGACTTCCAGTTTCTATTGTATATAAAGACAGATAGAAAATCGCTTTTCGTGAATGATAACGTGATGGAAAACAACACGAACAAGTGTGAAAATATTTCAAGGGGATATCCATTTGAGATTGAAACTAAACACAATGTTCACAAATGAAATAAGCTCATTATCACCGATTACCACATCAGTATCTCACAATCATCCGCTATAAAAATTGCCCCATCCGATCTCATCAAGATGACTTTCAACTGACAACCATATAACATCTCCAGCACTATAGATCGATTTCAATAACCACAAAGCACTTCTCTTACAACTACGTCTAAATTCAATAAATGTTAAAGAGTAGATCATATGTGGTTAATGAAAGTAATCATTGAAAGCATTTTGTGTAGATATTTTGTCAGTTTATAAGATAATCTTAAACTACTGTTTTTTTTTTCATTGTCGAGTTAACTCTGATTTTTACCCCGAGGCGAAGCTAACGGGTTATAGTCTCACGACAAAAAGTTAGTAGCTGGTCCGATTTTAAAAATTCCAACGGATAACGATAAAACACATATGATTTCATAAGAAAAGTGCTTTCAAAAATATTTCCCCACGAAAAATAAAAAAATTATATCGATTTTTAGATTTTTTTGTCCATAGACATGTTGTGCTATCTATAAATCTTAAACCTAAACCGACTTACACAATAATGAAATAAAATGATAGCATTTAATGTGTAGTTTTTTAATTTATATAATACATTCAGAAAATATTGACGTGGCTCCACCTAGAAATGAAAAAATTAGTAAAAATTATAAATCTCACTCAAACTTTTGATTATATCTCAAATACTATACATTTCCTGATATAGTCACCATGAGGAAAAATGATCTGCGATAGACTTATCAGGCGTTACGACATGCACATGCGCCGAAGGGTTTTATCATTCCTAGTGCTACGCAGTAGGGTGTCCGAAATTTTTTGTACTATTCTTTGTTAAATTTCAAATTGATGAAGAGGCGACAGCTTGAATAGAATAAAGAGTAGAATCAATAAATTTCCGGACTGCTAATACAGAAATATTTCAAAGAATTTTTGAATCAATGAACAGTCGATATTGGAACAATTCTTTTTGAAATATATATTTGTATACTCATATATATATATATATATATATATATATATATATATATATATATATATATATATATATATATATATATATATATATATATATATATATATATATATATATATATATATATATATATATATATATATATATATATATATATATATATATATATATATATATATATATATATATATATCTTTATATATTTTTTTATCTTTTACAAATGAGACATCATTAAACAAAATCGTAAAATGAAAAATTTATTATGTCTCATGGGATTCAAAATTTTCAATGTTATATTCTATCCTCCAAATTTTTCATTTGAAGGGAATTTGGAAATAATACTGAGCAACTCTCATTTCATTTTCGAGTCCACTCAAAAAAATTAACATTAGTTATAAAATCTTTCGGCTAGTTTTCTGACTTACTTTTTTTTTCCAGCGTAATCCGGAAAGCTTCACTGGAAAGTTTTCCTTTCGAGTGTTCTCCAGACGAATATGAACAAAATTCAGAACTAATTATAAACTAAAGACTGGGTGTTTCCAATTTATGTTTTATGGTTGAGTCAAGTTCTTAAACTTGGACGTGATCTTTTTGTCGAACTTTGACCTGCAGTTCAGTGCGTTTATTTTTCCAACCAATGAGACTTTGCGAGATGTGCTCCATCATCCTGGCTGCTTTTGCAGTGCTTCTTTTCAAAGGTGAGTTTTGTCCTGCGTATTCATTATTTTATTCTGTTGAAGTTCAGCTTGTTGCTTGCACTTTATAAACTATGAAGTTAAATCTACAAGTGAATGAAAAAATACGATTAAAAAGCATCTACAAATATATTATGTTCACATACATTTATTGTATTTTGTATGAAAAATTGAAGATTAATCGAATTAACCCTACAAGTTTCATGAGATATGGAATTTCCATTCATTCTTTAAGGAAGAATGGAAACACAGTTCATCAAAACTTATGAAACATTGAAATCCTTCAGACGCTTTAAGAAGGTCACTAACTTCGTGACGATACATTAACTGATCAATAATATTCAAATGGCCCGTAGTGAGGCTAGAATGACAGACACTTTTTAAGTTTTTTGGTTGCTTTTTCCATGCCGTCGTTTAACATACCGGCATGATGTATTTTGTTAAATAAAATTTTAATATAACTGTTTTGTCCTGCCTTTAATTATTCAATATTAGTGTTGATGACATGTATAAGTTATTCTCACTGAATTGTTCTACATATATGCATTTTTACTGTTAACGTCTATTTTATAAGAACTTTGCATATAACCTCATGGACACTGTAAGTTTGTTTTTTGAATTCTACTGCCTATCATGTTTCATCTTGTTAATAATATTGTAGCATTCCCTGATGAAGACAATAAACATTGTCGAAATATTGGAAAAAGTGTTGTAAGAGTATACTTCCTGCATGCTGCGTACCCAACGAGTTTCTCCTAGCTTTATCCTAACTGGTCAGCAAAGACTTTCACTTACTTATAAATATATATATATATATATATATATATATATATATATATATATATATATATATATATATATATATATATATATATATATATATATATATATATATATATATATATATTAATATTTATCTTTATATATATATATATATATACACACAGGGTGTTGAAAAACAACGTTTCAATACTTTGGGAGCTAATTATAGACCTCAAAATAAGTGAAAAATGTCATATAAACATCAATCCGCAAATAAGCGGATGGAGATATAAGCGATTTTCGCGCAACCAAATACGATATTCGATATATTTTCATCTTTCAGATGTATTGTTTACTGAACTTTCAATTAAAATATTTTTCAGTCGGTTCATGAAAAAAATTCACAGCTGGCATCAAACATTTGCTTTTCATATGACATTTACATTCTTCGATTGAGTATTTTGTATTCGATTCGAGTTGTTTACTTCCTTTCACTTTGTTGTTGAGAAAAAGTTATTATTCTCGAATTTGAAATCCTTATTCTAATATTTCAATGAGTGATATGGTTTGTTTATGTTTGACCGTGCCAAAAGAAGATGGATAGTTCGAGGAGGCCTAGTGCCATGGCCCGCTAGATCTCCCGATTTGAATCCTTTGAACTTTTATTTGAAATGTTTAGTGTACGCAACGTCAGTAAATAACATCGAAGAGTTGCAATATCAGATTGAACTATCCTGTCAAACGATCTGAACACAACCAGGTCTTTTCGAAAGAGTACGTAATTCATTCATGCGGCGATGTTCTTCCTGCATTGAAATGGACGGTGGTCATATAGAACATCTTCTGTAAAACACTAGAAATCTAAAATAAATCGAATTTCTTCTGTAATTTATCGTATTTGGTTGCGCTGTAAATTAGAAGTTTCTGGTAGAAAGAATATTGATTTTACTGATTCAATTGAACTTATTTATTTTATTTCGATGAGTAAAATGAAAGTATTCGGAATTCGCACAGCATCTATGTGTGTTAAGCATATTTAGTTGCCACTTCATAATTCAAGGTACTAATATTAATGAAAAACTCTTTCCTTATTGAATTAATCTTTCCTCATTTTTTATTAATCTATACTGAAGAAATTATTCATCAGGATACCCCGGAACGTCGCTTCAACTCACGAAATTTCACCAGTATTATTTACTTTCTTCAGCTCTCTGGAAGAAATGATTTCATACCTCTTTTATATTAAGATTTCAGGACTGCGGTCATTGTCGTTGAATCGAAGAGTACTTTATATTGTATATCAAGATGCAAATAAGAAGATTCAGGATATCTTAACATTTGGAAAATTTTCATTCTCTCAGCCTAAAGAAACGAATGATACCCTCATAACTTTGTATATGAAAGTTTAAAGATGAAAAATAGCTGCGGAAATTGTACAGTATAAACATTTTTACGGCAATGTTACAATTCTGGAAAAATACAAATTCAGAGGAGCAACAACACCTGTCTCACAAATTTATTCATAAATTTCCAGACCGCTGGCTTCCATAGACGCTGCTAGGTTTCTGAAAAGGGTCGTTTCTTGTCCATACGCATATTCTACATTACATTACAGACCATAGCGAAGAAGCGCTGAAGAACTCAATAGATTTTTATAATGTCAGTAGCTCTCTAGATGTAATTTTCAATTGCGGCGTAGTATTCTTTCTTGTTCTACTATTTCTACTGCACCCTAATCAGCATCAATTTGTCAAAGCCCGTTGTACAATTTTATTAATTCAAGTCACGATCAATGTAAGTATTTGTGTATATTATATATATATATATATATATATATATATATATATATATATATATATATATATATATATATATATATATATATACAGGGTTATTCTCGTTATTCGACACGAAGAATTATGGTTAAAGTATTCGATTCCGTAAAAGTTTTTTCTTGGGACCAGGCAGGACTACATTTTGAAAATATTTTCATGTTGTACAGGGTGTGCCAACAACACGAAAAGTATCAAAGTTGGTATTTTTTAAATGGAATACCTACCCTGTATATTATTTCATTTTTGGATTTCACGATGAAAACATATGACAGTTTCATTGAGGATTAATTCACCTAAACCTTATGGTTTTTGAAATATCTCGTATTTTGTGAAAATGTAGTATCAGT
>JARQZK010000075.1:307500-312500 GCA_030704885.1 Cynegetis impunctata | reverse complement strand
AGTCGTATACGACAAGGATTATGAAGTATTCAATCAATGGAAGTTGCTCCATTTCTCCTCGTACAATGAGCGGGCGTTATGATTCATAATTCCCGCTCATAACGCCCTAGGGTATAATGAGTGATTTATAGCAACCGTATCTAAGGGAAAATCAACAAATAATAATATACAAGTGAAAAATAAAATATTACAATTACACTTTCAATTGCTTTGTGACCACTTTCCCCGGAAACCCCTAATATTTTTGATAAATGTAGAACATTTTTTACAACCAGATAATCAATTTTATAATATCAATGAAGGAAATACGTACATGAGGCAATTCGATGAATCTATCTTTATGCTACGTTCAGCACTATTCTTAATGGACTTAAAATAAGCATTTGATTCTATATATTCAAGATCAATAACTGAGGATTGAACCAATAAAGGTAGCGTCGAAACTCTAACAAGAATATACAGTGAAGATAGGGTTAAATGTAGAATATACGGCGGTGCCTCCGAATTTTACACTTGCAAAGGAATAAGACAAGGCAGCGCTAAATATCCAACTTCGATTTTACCGACATTTGAACATTTCATTCAGAAGTTTGACTAGCATAACAGAGGTCTTTGCATTGATGCAGAATGCCTTCACTATTTGACGATCGCAAATGGTATTGTTCTGATTGAAAGCAACCCTAAAGAATTTCAAAACATAAATCATGTTCTGTAAACAAGTTGACATATAAGAAAGATAATCACATTGACATAACATTTGAATATTTGTACCAAGGCCAACCAATACATACATAATGCATTAGGAAAAAATTATATTTTCTTCAAATATACAATTACATACAATACACTCAGACATCAAAATAATATAGAATGCGTACAATGTATACTACCTTTCATGAAGTGGAGATAAAAAGATCTCACCGTGAGGTAGGTAAAAATAAGAAAACTTCATTTCGCTAGATGTCTATGGAGCGATGTATACTGTGAATAACTATAGGAGATCCCAGGAGACTATAATGGATATAAAAAAAAGACCAATTCAATGGCGTAATAAACAGAATGTCCTTGAAATTATAGTAGCAGAACAACTAGCAAGAAGAAGAGACAATACCTTGGACCACCGAAGTCACATATTTGGTACCCTAGAGATGTAAGGTAACCAAGATAACGTCGGAATCAGAGAAGGAACCATGGCACCAGTGATCGTGCAGATATTGCTTGTTTCTGAATAAATAACCAAGTGAGGCTGCATCATGAGAATGGTTGAACAAGCTGCCGCTATCAATGTTTTATTTTTCTTGATTTTCAGTTAGGTACTTAGCAATAAAAAGCAATTGAGAAATATGGAATCATGTTATTCAAAAGCTGCTGAGACTAATTCACTTAATTCGTAACTTTTATTTAATATTTTAGTGATTTACATACTATTGAAATTTGAGAATTCATCTGTAGAAGATATAGTCCATATCATGACTCTTGATAAGGTTACAAAAATATTTAGTTGATATTATCTACCAATGTAAGTACGAAAACTGGCTCTGTAATTTATGTTGATTGTAATATTACTCACTTTGAATGCAAAAAAACCTTGAGATACTTAAGATTTATGAAAATCTCCATAGATGCGAAATATACTGATCACTATTATTATTTTGAAGTTATTATTTTCAAATTAAAATCAACTGGATCCGAAAGGGCAAAACTGTCAATAACATGAAAAATCAGTTATTTTTCTATATCAATTTTAATAGATATATATTTGATATAGATTCGAAGAAAATACTCAAACTTTATATCGATTTTTATTCCCCGGTGAATTGATGGGAAATATGATATACTTTTCCAACAAATTTTTTCGTTCGAATTCTTCCCAAATGAACAGCTTTTGCCTGAAAATGAAAACCAAGGAAAGGTTGACATAGGAACAAAATAACTCAATACTTTCAGACTTTTATAATAAACACGATATTTGAACTCTCAGAGATGAAAACTTATAATATCTTTCCGAAGTTCGACTCGACCCACATTCACTTCACGGAAATGTCGAAGGAAGCACGAATTAAGGAACCCTTCTAGGCTATAGTATTTCACGTTCTAGGCCCCAGTTAACCAAACATGCGAGAGGGAAGTCCATTAGTTCAGTTATGACGTGAAATACCATCGAATTCTGGAAAAATATCTTGAAAACGAACATTCAATTTTAAGAAAAAAAATTTATTAAGCTTAAAATGATTATAGTAGATTTGAAAGAACCGTTATTCAGAAGTTCATATGGAAATTACAATAATCCAGAAAAAAAAATTTTCCGGCCGTGAGGGTACAAAAAATTACACTTTTTTGTACGCTCACGGCAATTTCAAGAACGTCCGGCGGCGTATAGTTGGGTTCCGAATCCGACATAATGTAATCTGTAAGAAAAATTTCATTTATTTTAATACAAGTTATTTCTTAATACTCGGGTACTTACCAAAAACGCACAGTCCTATAATGCGTAGATAAGTGACTTCGAATGTTTCTGACAATTTGCTGAATTGTCAAATTTGTGTTGCCTTGACACCTACAAAACCAGTAAGCAAAGCAATCTAGTTTTTCGTTTCTTTACATCTAATCCTCTTATATTATCTTAATTCTATCGTTTGAACACCGTTTGCGGAAAAAATCGCATGTTTCATTCGGAGAAAAGCACTTTTTGTGGCTCGTCTAAAAACATTTAGTCTCGCCACAAAAAGTGTCACTTTTACTCGTAATAAAACAATATACTATATATATATATATATATATATATATATATATATATATATATATATATATATATATATATAATATTGATTATAGCTGGGTACTCGGCAAGAAGTTATGATCTGAATAACCAAATTTGTTTCAGTCGACGTTTCGACTCTTCCTCAGGACATCTGCAACTTTCAAAATTGAAAAATGCACTCTAAAACAGTTTGTCTTATGGACAAAAAAACAAAATTAAATGTACACAGTCTATAAATATATATATATATATATATATATATATATATATATATATATATATATATATATATATATAATTTAATGCATACAAAAACGAAGTACTCGGACATTCATTAGTAAAATCGAAATAAGGCAAATATATTTCCTGATGGAGCTACGACGCCAACTATATTCCTATTCATCCTTAGAGAGGTGAATGTTAGAAACATCAAGACGGTCATCACTAACGACAGAAATAATATACAGCTATTTTGTTGATCTGAATTGGAACCTCAACAGTATTACCCACCTGTCGATTGTGATAACAGTCCAGACCGTTCACCCTTACCTAACAACTCCGAAGACAAGACGTCGTGACATGCAAACACAGCAGAGCCAACCGCCAGACGTATCAGACAAAACCGCCCTCAGTAAGATGAAAATGTCCAGTGTCCACACTGAAGTGTTGTAACACTTCACGTTACTACACATTGTACGGCCAGAAAAAATGAAGAGGAATATATGGTTCGATCGCGCGACACTTCAGCACAAAAAAAAAATATATATATATATATATATATATATATATATATATATATATATATATATATATATATATATATATATATGTATATATATATATATATATATTATATATATATATATATATTATATATATATATATATATATATATATTATATATACATATATATATATATATATATATATATATATATATATATATATATATATATTTTTTTTTTTCAAATTTAACTATCGAGTACTTTCTCAAGTGCTTGAGAAAGTAGATAATCACTGAACTGCAGCTTACTTCAACTAATGACGAAATTCTCATGTATTCAAAACAGCTAATAACTCATTGTTGAATTAGATTTCGAAGACATTTTTTGAAGTTGCCATCTGTGATAAATTGGTTATAAACTTATATATCAGCATGCATATTTAGGAGTGCATTACATAAATCTAGTTAAGCCGTTTAACAGGGAGATAATCGGGCGCATTTTCCTTGCAAGGTAAACCATTACACGTTCCGGCGTTTAATATATAGGATCATCAGAATCTTGGGCTTTATAATGATGAGCTTTATTACCGGTAAAGAATTAACTATTTTCGTTTTAGACAGGTTCAGAGTTAAGATAGCTCGTATTATTTTCAGAATATATCATATTTATTTTCGTTTATAACTACATTTCTATTCTACATCTTTCTTTTCATCTGGTGTGAAACAATACAAAATGATGAAAAAATTTGAGATATTGGAAAACTAATGGTAATACGTAAGATTCAGGACAGCAGTCTATAAATATTATTTTTGTATGGGATTCTGACCACCGCATATGATCAGTTCACTTGTAGTGTAACATAATTCAGAATCTGATTAGTAATAACAAAAAAACCTTGTAATTTCATCTTTTTCAATAATTTCTTTCTAATTTTGAAGAATATTTGAATGAAAAGGATAGTATAACATTTCGTTTGAATCAGAAGTAATTAACACAGGTTAAATTGACATGGCTGTTCAAACTATGGGTAATCCCCTTCCAGACACAAATACGTAGGTAATAAACGTTATAATAATGCAGATGTAATACCTCTGGGTCTTCTTAAAGTATCCGAAGATGGAGCGGCAAAATATCGAAAATGATCTCATTACTGTGGAATATGGTCTATTATAGATAATTTAGATGAAAAAAGAAGAGGGTGACATAATATTTATGTTCATTGAGTAAAAGCCGGTAGGCTTTTTGGTTAATGTCTCCTCGAAAAATAAGTGTGATGGAATAAATCCCATTTCGTAGATGCCATAGCAACAGACGAAGAGCTGCCTGGGGAAAAAACATCTGCAATAATTAGAAATGGACTACAATGATAACGTGGAATAAGAAACAGCTTCTTTTCTCAAGCACATATAAATTCTTGCAATTTTAAAAGACGAGTAAAGGTGAAATGTGCGTGAGAACGTAATGAAATGTATTGTTGATGTTTCAAAAACAACAGTTTTCATTTAGTTTTCAGT
>JARQZK010000075.1:260000-297500 GCA_030704885.1 Cynegetis impunctata | reverse complement strand
CTATCTAGATAGTTATCTATCTTTCTATCTATCTAACTATTCATCTATCATTCTATCTATCTATATATCACATATCTATCTATCAATCTATCTGACCTAGCAAACGTTGTTCTGCCATATAAATTATTTTTACCTATCTATCTTTCTATCTATTGATCTATCTGCCGATGTATCTCTATCTATCTAACTATCTAGCTGTTATTATATATATATATATATATATATATATATATATATATATATATATATATATATATATATATATATATCTATCAATCTATCTGACCCGGCAAACGTTGTTCAAATAATTAAAATGGCTATCAAAAAATATGGGTTGTTGATAAAAGGGTGAAAATTTAGAGTTGTATGTATTTTTTAATGCAACATAAAAAAATAAAAATAAAAAATGTTGTCAAAAAATTTATAAAAATCTTTGGGGTGAACCACCCTTATCACTTCTCAGACCGACTATTGTTATTTTCAATTACCATCTTGCAACGCTATTGAGGATCTGTGGATAAAATTTAAAAAAATGAAAATCGCGATGGAAAAATTGGGTTTGATCGTAGAAGGGTGAAAAATTGAGAGTAATATGAATATTTTTATTCATATTACTCTCATGACAAAATGAAAATAAAAATCTTCTCTCAAAAATTGAAGTTTATAATATACAAATAAAAAATTGTTGTTGGACGCTTCTCAGACATACCCGATTAATATGCACACAAAATTTCATGAGAATCGGTCGAGCTATTTCAGAGGACTTCAACAGAAAAAATAGGGGTTGATCGTAGAGGGGTGAGATGTATTTTTGAATGCTGTATCATAAAAAATAGAACAGAAAATTTTGTCTGAAAAATTCAAAACAATAATTAAGGGGTGGACCACCCTTAACATTTCGGGGGATGAAAAATAGATGTTGGCCGATTCTCAGACCCACCCGATATGCTCACAAAATTTCATGAGAATCGGTCAAGCCATTTCGGAGGAGTTTAACTTCTAACACCGTGACACGAGAATTTCATACATTAAATATATATATATATATATATATATATATATATATATATATATATATATATATATATATATATATAATATAAAGATATATATATATATATTATATATATATATATATATATATATATATATATATATATATATATGTATATTTGTATTTATATATTGTCATAAGTACATAGCTAATAAGCGAACAAATAATTTTCAACTAATCTGTTTTATAACATCGAACGGTATAATTCGTGAGATAAACTTAACTTTATCGGAAGAATGGTCTTATACATAACCGCTTTGAGAGAATTTCTATGAACTCTAGAGGTCAAGTATGGGGCATAAGTGTGATTCCAATTATTTTTCAAGTTTTGATCAGTACGAGATATATACCCTCGAGATTAGCCCACGGATGTAGATGGCTAGGTGAGGTGAATTATATTTAATTCATCTTACCTAGCCTAATTAATATTGTTGAATACTATTTTCTGTATTAATATGTTTCACTAAATTCAGTTTTTCGTGTATATTTGTGAGAACGGTTCATGCGTTTGTATAAATGCATGATAATATTAACAATTTCTTCTGTTTTATTTACGAAATAATAGCCATTCAAGTAAGCAAATTATGCAGATGGGAACTAGAAACCGTGATAATATATAGGTAAATATATATATATATATATATATATAAATATAAATATATATATAAAAATATATATATATATATATATATTTAAATATATATATATATATATATATATATATATATATATATATATATATATATATATATATTTATATATATATATATATATATATATATATATATATATATATATATATATATATATATATATATATATATAAGAGGAGGGTAGTCGCTGACTAGTTTAGAGGATAACTATTTGTAGGGACTGCAGCAATGTAAAAGGAAACTCTTTGAAGTTTTTCCAAGCTTTCGGAATCGTTTATTCCATCATCAGGGAGAATCTATCATGAGGATGATTACATAGATGTTGATAATACGATATAAGAAACATTGAAAATTATGGTATTTGTTAAAAAATTAGAAAAGTTGATACATTTTTGAAGTTATAATTAAATTTCTGAACGAAATGACAAATCGGTGTCACTCATTTTTTTTTAAATTTTCAAATTGAAGTTTGACATTATTTCGTTACGTTAAATTAATTTGATTTTGTGTTATTTTATATCAAGTGAAAGTAAAAAAGAATAAATTTCACTCAAATGGCTTATATCTGTTTTTTTATTGATGGATTTATTGTCTTGATAAATAAAGGCCATTTCTAAAAAAGATCTTTTTGAAAGATGTTGCAAGAACAGTTGTTGAAAGGTAGTTCATCTGGTTGTCACAATCATTGACATGTTTAGCTAAAGCACATCTCTCAGGGTGTAATCTACTATCACTCTTATGAGAAGTGATTCTTTCTTTTAATATTCTTTTTGTTTGGCCAATATAATTCTTATCACAATCATGACAAGGGATATTATAAACAACATTTGTGAGTGATAAAATAGGAATTTTGTCTTTTACTTTCGAATATATTTGTCTCATTGAAATAACTGTTCTATTTGCAATTTTGATGTTTTCAAAAGATTGAAAAATTCTGGTCAGTTTAGGTGCTATTTCTTTTATACAAGGTAACGAGGCATAAAAAATTGAAACTTGACTCATATCTGTAAAAAGTTCATTATGAGAATTGTTATTTTGTCCTATAATTTCATTTTCTGATAAGGATATGCTAAATAAAATTTTCTTGACTAAAGATGGTGGGTAGGAATTTTGTAAGAAAAACTCTTGAAGTTTATTCAAATTTTTGTTATGAAAAGATATATCAGAAATTTTGAGTACTCTGTTCTTCATTTGTTTTAACAAATTCACTTTCATCGAAAATTTGTGATAAGAAAAGAAATTTAAATACCTTCCTGAACTGCATGCTTTTCCATACCAATCAATCAATATTATGTTATCAACCAATCGTATAAGTTTTGTATCAAGAAAAGGTACTGAAAGATCTGAGTCTTCTGTTTCGATTGTGAATTGAATGAATGGGTCTATTGAAAGTATCTAAAATGTCTGTTATACCATTTTTAAACGAATATTTTATCTAATGCATATGATTCAAATAACATTTACTCTATCAAAGATTCCTTTGAATTTTCAGAAAAATTTAATAAAATCAAATTACCAGATAATTACGTTTTGGCCAGTTTGGATGTTGTCTCTCTTTTCAGTAATGTTTATCTTGATATTTGCCTTAGGGCAATAGATAAAAATTGGGACCGTATCAGCAGACATTGCACCATTGAAAAACATTACTTTTTCAACTTGATAAAATTTCTCTTTGAAAATAACTATTTTTCATTCAATGGAAAATATTTCAGACAAACTTTTGGAACTCCAATGGGATCTTCAATCTCACCTATTCTTGCAGCTTATGTTATGGATGAATTGCTAGACACAGTGATTCCATTACTCTCTTTTAACTTATTTTTCATCAAAAAATATGTGGATGATATAATATTAGCTTTACCTAATAATGGTATAACAGAAATTTTAGATACTTTCAATAGTTACGACCTATTCATTCAATCAACAATCGAAACAGAAGACTCAGATCTTTCAGTACCTTTTCTTGATACAAAACTTATACGATTGGTTGATAACATAATATTGATTGATTGGTATAGAAAAGCATGCAGTTCAGGAAGGTATTTGAATTTCTTTTCTTATCACAAATTTTTGATGAAAGTGAATTTGTTAAAACAAATGAAGAACAGAGTACTCAAAAATTTCTGATATATCTTTTCATAACAAAAATTAAATAAACTTCAAGAACTTTTCTTACAAAATTCCTACCCACCATCTTTAGTCAAGAAAATTTTATTTAGCACATCCTTATCAGAAAATGAAATTATAGGACAAAATAACAATTCTCATAATGAACTTGTTACAGATATGAGTCAAGTTTCAATTTTTTATGCCTCGTTACCTTATATAAAAGAAATAACACCTAAACTGACCAGAATTTTTCAATCTTTTGAAAACATCAAAATTGCAAATAGAACAGTTATTTCAATGAGACAAATATATTCGAAAGTAAAAGACAAAATTCCTATTTTATCACTCACAAATGTTGTTTATAATATCCCTTGTCATGATTGTGATAAGAATTATATTGGCCAAACAAAAAGAATATTAAAAGACAGAATCACTTCTCATAAGAGTGATAGTAGATTACACCCTGAGAGATGTGCTTTAGCTAAACATGTCAATGATTGTGACCACCAGATGAACTACCTTTCAACAACTGTTCTTGCAAGAGAATCACATCTTTCAAAAAGATCCTCAGGAAAAACAACGAAGACAATAAATAGTTGAAGAAATTTATAAAACTGGAATATATAGTTATATGACAGTAGATTCCTGATTGAACTAATAGTCCCGTCAAAATTGAAAACCATGAAAAACACCTCCAAAATCGTCCATAAAATTGTGAACACACATGTTAGATATCATCACATAAGCCTCAATATAATTTTTTTTTCAATATTAGTATCAAACGGCTAATATAGCATTAGTTCTCAATTTTCTATAAATATATATATATATATATATATATATATATATATATATATATATATATATATATATATATATTTATATATATAAACTGCCTCTGCAGCCTAAAAGTAGTATAATTATTTATTAATTAATATCATTAGATATATGATAATTAGAAAAACGAAAAAACGAAAACACAAGATTTCCTCATTCGAAGCACCCACTCTCTTCGGTAGAGAATACAACTACACTAGAGAAATGCGGCAACCCATCTCCTGAATTATTTACAGATAAATAATGGAGCTGTCAACTAAGACATGGATACAGTAACTGGAAATAGCAACTGACAAGCTAAAATTTCATGTGCCTCATTAAGATTCTGTTAATCATCAGTTACGAATTCTCTAATGAAAAACTGTACCTAATTTAAATTGAATGCAAAAAAGATTAGAGATGAATTAATACGATCTTATTTTCAAAAAAATTTGAGACTCTTCTAATTTCTCTGAACATTTTCAATAATGTTTACGAAATTTGTTTAGTATAGTAATTGTTATTTGTAATACACATTCGATCTATATCTGCAAATTACTGTATGTAGTAGTCAAGTTTTGTCGTCGTAAATTTCATTAAAATCGCTATCAAAGTGTTTCTTTTGAAGCCATCTCCTAATACAAAGTAGTAAATCTCTGCGATTGCCTAGCAATCACGGTCCGAATAAAAACTGATTTACGGTTTCCTTATCCCCGGACGACATCGTAAATACTAATGCAGCGATAAAGGCGAAAACGAAAGTTGGACGGCCATAGATGACTGAAATAATGAGCTTTAGATAAATGACCACTATTTGGACGAGATTTTTCTATGGTGCTTGTATCGTATAGCTTTTTATGTGTAATTTGTGAGCTTTGGAACCTATTCACTATTCTAAGAGATTTAGCAAGGATCAAAATAATAATATCTATGTATATATATATATATATATATATATATATATATATATATATATATATATATATATATATGAGTTTTTTGTTTGAGGAGGCTACAAGAGGTGTTAAAAAATACACCATAGGCGAAAATTTTTAGGATTTCAAGGTCAACCGCCTTATAATTTAAAGAAAATCAAAGTAAAACAAGCACCCTAAGCTATTAATTTGTTTTCACTTTCGAGTGTCTACCTTGAGACCTACAACTCCTATTTACAATATTCACAAAAACTCTTCTCAGCCAATTAATCAATTCATCTATTCATCAAATTTTTTTTTCTTTCACAAAATAGGTACCTACCTACCTACTTAACGAATTTGTTAACAGCTGGTGAGAGCAAATGAAAAGTTATTATATATTTTTGAAGATTAGCGACATTCTGCGATCTTTAACGTTAGCAAAATGATCTATAATATCCTCATAACATTTTTTGTCTTTCGCCAAAAGTTTTACCAATTCCTTTTCAATAGACAACAAACTAATATTTTTCAAACGATCCTGGCTCATTGAATTTCGTAAATAAGTTTTAATTCTCTTAAGAGTGGAAAACGAGCGCTCTACGGAAGCCGATGTCACCAGGATAGAAACAATTAGACATAAGAGTTTATAAACTTGGGGTAAATCTTGATTCAAATCATTATCAAAAAGGTATTTAATAGTCCTCACATGATTTTCATTTTGCCCCAAAATTTCATTGTCATTATAAACAACACACAGTTCCCTTTTTATGGCCACCTTATCAGAAAAAGTGTATTTTTGACATAAATTTTCCAAAAGGTTATCTGGAAAATTAGCCGAAAATCCGGTTAACAAATTTTTATTGAGTAAGTCGAAGAAATGCAGTTCTTTCAAATCAGAGAACCTTATTTCTATTTGTAATTTCTAATAGTATCCAAAATTTCATAAAATATTTGCTTATAGTGAAGCTCCATATCTGCGTAACTGAATTTCTTTCCTTTTGGGCTAAATTGAGTCGTATCATCAGTAGTTTGAAATACAGAAAATAGTTTTTTAAAATAAACTTCTGCACGAAATTCTGAAATTTTTTCCAAAAGAAACTTGAGCCGATTTCATGAGTAAATTACATCTGAAAACTTGTGCTGTAAGATTTAAAAAACTATTTCTGTTTGTTCGAAAATTAATTTCAAGATGTTTAAAAAATATATAAATTCCTTATCTTGTAAGTAAGATATTAATCCGCGTGCTGTATTTAAAGTTACTTTATCCGTGAAAAATTCCTCATTAACTTCAGTAATCAAACTCATTTCAAAACAATACGCGAGCAATATAAGTGAACACGCTGCTGTTTACGGCCATTAGTAACTACGATCACACTACGATTCAACTCATGCTTTCCAACGAATTCACTCGATGTCACGCGAAATTCTATAGTTGTGATTGGTCGACATTGTATGAGACTGGGTTCCTATCCGTGTTGCCATTTACATGTGTTTTGCTTTTCTATTGCAATGAAGTATTCATTCGGAGTATTTGCACCGTTGTTTGCTTTTCTGTGGCAGGCATAATGAACGTTGAGAATATACCTTTCCATGCCTCCGCAGCGTTGCCACAAATCTTGAAATGAATGAAATGCAGTAAATGTAAATACCTTCTATCTTAATTAATAAATTATATTATATAATGTAGGTTGAAAGGAAGGTAGGTGCATAAAATAATATGATTTTGATTAATATGAATATGCTGAATAATGCTATTCAATATAATATATTAGTGATACACGGAATATTATTGAGGAGGCTTAGCCTCCATAGCCTCCTTTGACTAGCCGCCCCTGATATATATATATATCTATATATATATATATATATATATATATATATATATATATATATATATATATATATATATATATATATATATATATATATATATAATTTATTTGAATTGTTGTTACCTGTGAACTATTTTTAACTTTTCGACAATTGTTAGCAATAACAGGCTAGGTGAATCCTATTCCATAATCAATGGTGAATCTCAAAAAACTCTATTTTATTGAAAAGTTGACGTTTCGCCACGACATTAGCTGCTTTTTCAAAAGTTTTGAAAAGCCACTAATGTCGTGGCGAAACGTCAACTTTTTAATAAAATCGATATTGTTGACATTCAGCAAGCCTGTTATTGCTAATAATTATAAAAAAGTTATATATACAATATATATATATATATATATATATATATATATATATATATATATATATATATATATATATATATATACAAATACATATATCTATATTTAAATATAAATATATATATATTTATATATCTATATATATAAATATAAAAATATATATAATTTTTATATATAATATATATATATATATATATATATATATATATATATATATATATATACATATATATATATATATATATATATATATATATATATATATATATATATATATATATATATATATAGATATATATAGATATATATATATTAAAATATAAATATATATATATATATATATATATATATATATATATATATATATTGGAATTATTGGAATTATTTTCGATGCTACACTGTCATTCCCAGTACACATTGACTAACGTCAAAAAGAGTTTCAAGATGTTGAGTTTTGTACTGAGAGTCACAAAGGGTTTTAAGGAGGTAGTCACATTGAAGACGCTTTATTGTTCTTTGGTTCGTAGTAATTTGGAGTATGCGAGTGTTGTTCGGTCTCCTCATTATCACAAATATATAAATCTTATCGAGAGTGTACAGAAGACATTTTTTAGAAAATTTACTTTCAGATTTGGTGGAAATTTGTGTTTGAGAAATTGATAAATAGAAATGAGCACATTTTCAAACTTCGAGAGGTAGTTTTCAAGGATTATCCTGCATAAAATTATCCAAATGTTTTATACTTCATTCAATGAATATTCAAATAAAATCCAGAAATGATCTTAAATTAATTCGACAAACGAGGTAGTGAAATAATAACATCCTGTGTTGTGAAAATACTTCCACAAATATTCTTAGTATGTTTTTGGTATAGTTATTAATTAGGTGATATAATATTGCACGTTTCGAAACATATATGTTTGTATGAAGAAGTAACTGGTGAACCAATCGGAATAAGTATTCAATATCGATTTTTCACTGTGATACAGTAATCTCCATCTCCTTCCGAAGTATTCTTGCTCAGCGATACAATACGATCAAGATATTAAATTTCACTTGGAATCAATTTCAATTAGAATAATAGATCTGCCAACGGGCGACTCGCATAATGGGATGCACAATTTGGCGAAGTTTCCGAAGAGGAAACTTGGCCGTGACAGTTAAGATGCTAAACGAAGATTCAGCACGAAGCGGCGAAAATTATATTTTCACAATTTCCAGAGTATCGACGTGAGTTTAAACGATTGAAATCGACGTACAGAAAGCTTGTTACTTGATATTCAGTGATCTGAAATAACTCTTTCAAATTTTTGCTTTATAAAAAGAATGAGATATATTTGTACGAAGGCTGCAAAATACTTTTAAATTAGTCCAATTTAATCAACTCAGCTAACTGATCTTATTACAAAGTAAGTATATTCATGAGCTGAGATAAGTTACCCGAAAATAAAACTCACTATATCAAAAATTAACACTGAATGGTTTGAGTAGTTTTGAAACCGTTTCACGTATTCTAGATGATTTTTATATTTTTTCCTAAAGTAATATATATATATATATATATATATATATATATATATATATATATATATATATATATATATATATATATATATATATATATATATATATATATATATATATATATATATATATATATATATATATATATATATATATGTATATATATATATATATATATATATACAGTGGCGTAGATAGCTTTTTGCGATGGGGGGATATGACTATAAGTATATATAAGTTTTTGATCCAAAGTTCTATTTTTGTTGATAAAAATCTTTCATGCAGATAGCTGAAAAATTAAATTAAATAGCAAAAAATTCAAATTATTTGAAGTGGAAAAAATTAATTAAGATTCAGTAAAAAATTGAATTATATTTAATTAGATATATACATCATTGAAAATATTCTTGGGAAAATCAGAGCAGGAAACCTAGTTTTCGGCGTTCTTTGACAATCCATTTATGACTTCGTCAGCTGTGATTCCATTGTCAGGAAGAATTTCCAGAGCAGCCAAACCTTTCAATAACAAAAAAATTGGAGAAACATGAGTTTTTAATTTGCAATGAATTTTATATATTCAGAAAGGTAATTACAAGTCCATTTCTTTTATCGTTCTCCTTTGAAACGTTTTTATTCGCTTCAAACGTCGAAACCGGCAGCGTAGCTAACATGATATTCGAAAAAAAAAATTCTAGGCAATCATCCAGCTCTCTTATTGAATTTTTAGGCTTAACATTGCCTATACGAATTAAATATTGCTTCCACGCTTTCAACTAACGAGAAACAGCAGGTGTGGCAGTAAGAAATTTTTGATACAGCTCGTTAGTTTTGATGAATTTATCAGCTGATTTGTCAATTTCGTATAAATCATGTTTGAAAATTACAGAAAATCTTTCTAAAGCATTTAGTCTAGTCAACAAGTGCTTTTTTGTTCAACTTTTTTCAGCAGTCTCGGAAAAATATGAGCAAGGTGTCACTCGATTCGAAATGGCATGTAGATGTTTTTTGAGAAAAATAATTTTCGCTCGCGAAAATTGTGAAAGTTATAAACAATATCCTGAAAAAAAGGGGGTTTGGTTGTTTTGCCAATATGTCAAAAATTAATTGTGATTTTTGAAATTCGAAGAAAGATTCGAAAAGAAGAGGAAATTTCCGAAAAGAATGACTCAACTTCCGGGACTGTAGGATCAATATTTTCTCAAAGAGGTAAATATACGCCGAAAACGGTTTATTTGGTTTGGGCAAGTCACGACCATTAGAAACAATTCATAACAATAAACATTATTCAACCAACCATATTAAATATGAAAATTAAGGAATGAAAAAATTCAGACAGTTACTAAATCGCCGAATGAGCAATAATCTGGTGATAATGGCGATTTTTCAATTAGTTATGCAATAGTTAACTAACAAATTTTTAGTACTTGAACATGGAAATTGCTAGTGTGATAACTGTTCACTAAAGATCTGAGATTTTTTCATTCTTGGAGCTATTATTATAAGGCTTCAGAAGTAAATCCGTCTATCAGACGCCACAGATACTCAATGAATTTTACTAAACTTCAATAAACTATTCGTTAAATGGATATGAATATAATTTTAATATCTAGCGATGTTATTAGTTGAACAGTTATTTTGCGAGAGCGCGGTATTAGATCTTTCGCTTGCAAATTCAACTCTCTCTCCCTACTCTCTTGATGCGCGAATCATTCATAGAGGAAAGTGACGTGCCGGTTGATAGCGTGAAATCACGGTACCTATTTCAGTGCAAAATGCAGTGGCTACAGTTACGTGGAGAATTTACACGTTACACATCCCCTTCGCCAAGGTAAAAAAATAATTTTCCAATAAAAATTATTTTTTTTTCAACTTTAAAGTTACAAAAGAAATTTTGAAAATAAAAAAATTTAGCTTATAGTCAATAAAAATGAGAGAAAATTAATTCGATGAAGTTATGAGAAGTTTTTATAATGCATTATCGTGAAGAAAATCATGTTTGAAAACCTGTAAAAGAAAAATCAAAACGTCAAGATAAGTCATAAAATAAATTAATAAAATAAGTTATTAAGGAAAGGTATAAGGTAAAATAAATTAAAACAGCAAAAATATATATGCACAACATATAAGATATAAGGAACACTAAAACACATGACTTGTCAGTCATCGATGAAATTTTAAGTTAAATGAAATAAGAAAAGTAAAAATCGGTAAATCAAAAAAAAATTTCAGCATATCTGTATTCGTTGAGAAGGTACGAGTTCTCATAAACTCAAGATACACTGAGTGCCTACACACTAGATAAAGATAAGATATGCATGTCGACACACCAGCAAAGATAAACCTCAACGCAATACAAAACTGAAAGATAATTGAAAGAGAAAAAAAATGTGTCTATAATAAGACAAGTCAAAATATAAAAGGAAAAATACATAGCTTGACTATGAATATTAACAATATTTAAAACGATAGCAATAAAAAAAATACGAAAAATTATCAACCCCTACTTTCTGACTATGGGTTATCAAGATTACAAAATTCAACATTGAAAATATAAATGACAATCAAAAATAAACAGATATTGATAAGTTACCAACTTGGCATCTCATGAATAAAAATGTTAGTAAATATCTAATGAATAAAAATATTATGTCGACTAATTCAAAAAGAAAATTTTAATTTAATTATTCAACAAATTTTGAAATCTAATTTGAAAAATGAATTTATAGTGAAAATTCAATATATAAAACTATTATATAATCGATAAGAACAATTCTCTAAGTATTGACATACAGTTAAATTCAAGGTAGGATAAATATGTCAGTTTATTTTCGCAAAAGATACACTCAACAACTAAATTAACAGAAAAAAAACATATTGACATAAAGTTAATCAAAAGTAGTCAAATAAGCTAACTTCACAGCCAGTTAATCAGTTCATTCATGAGTTACTACCAATTACTAGACAAATTTTTGTTAAAAAAAAAACCTCAAAGACACGTAACAAAAGATAGTATCCAAATGATACAACAAAATACCTGTTCAATTTCAGTTAGAGAAAATGTTAAACTTCTGATCATGGAATCGTTAGATGCTTTGTTCAGATATTATCCTACGTTCATTCCTTCTACAAATGAATCAATAAAGAAAAAACTAAAGAAAAGGATATAGATAATAGGAGAAAAGATAATATGTAATAGAAAAGATAATAGGTAATAGGAAAGATAATAGGGCGCCAGCAAGTAGTTAACTTGCAAAGATAAAAAAGAAAAATAAATTTTAGTGTACAGTACCAAAAAAACTGAATCTTCAAAAGATTCATGAATCTATAAACACCAAAGTAAATTAGTAGCTACGCACTGATTTATAATTAGATATTGCATAGCATAAATAAAATTCAGTTAATTAATAGGCAACCATATATACAAAACATAGTGTATGAGTAAACTCAGACAACTATTTCGCATATAGGTACGAAATAGTAAAAGATAAAGATAAGGTAAAGATAAGATATATAGGTACTAAATAGTACAAGATAAAGATAAGATAAAGATAGATGTATATTTGATAGTTGCCAGTAAAATTTGGGATAAAATGTACACTAAACAAAAACTAAAGGAAACGATATATAAAAAATCTTTTGGTGTACATCATTGCATCGGGAAAAGAAACAAAAGGAACTAAAAAAAAATAATGTTATTCCAAGCATACTGGAAAAACAGAATCCTACAATTTAAAAATTAATAAGTGAATCTATAAAAGATCCACTAATTTCAGAAATTTCTGAAGTAAATTGAGAGCTACACTCTGATTTCACTAAAAATTGCATAGCACTATAAACTTCAGAAAGGTGATAGGCAACCAGATATATACAGGTCTCTCGTTAAGCTAAATATTCTTGCCTCGACTGAAAGATACAAAGATAAGATAAGTCGAGCAAGAAAAAGATACAAGATAATTAACGAGAGAAGGTAATTATATATCTGCGTAATTGCCAACAAAAATAAACCTGATATTTTGTACACCAAAAATGAAAACGAAAACTAAAAAAGTGATATAAGGTAAAACATAAGGAATAATAAAATTAAGGAATGAATTTATAAGATAATAACTAAAGCAATGAAACTTCGGTTAGCCCTTTCTTGTGAAAGAACTACTCTTAACGTTTTGCAATTTCTATCCACAAGTTCACTAACCTTTGTTTCTAACTGAATTGATATTTCATAAGCTAGTTCATGAGCTATAAGGAAGTTAGAGTTTAACGACATATTGAAATAATCCGAGCACTAAAGTCAAGATAAAAGTTATACGACAAAGATTAGGTATTTAAAATATCAACAAAATATCAAAGAAAGAGTCTAGGTAAATTTAAGTGAAAATAAATATAAATAGGGATAATTCAAAAATTTAGAAAAAGAAAATGTTAATCAAGAAATTTAGTTAACGAAGGCAATTCACTAATCATAAACTCATGCACAAGTTATTACCACTGAGCACCAACCAGAACAGAAAAGTTAAAGGAGAAAATTAGGCCCTTTACGTTGGATAATACCAATTATGTAAGCCCCATACGTTGGAGCGCCAATTATGTAACCAATCTCCCTTTTGAAAAGATATTTATGCCCTAGCTAGCAGGGAGATTGGTTAAACATATTAGGGTTCTGGGTTGTTTTCAATGATAATAACAACTGGGTAAAATGTAGGTATTTACTATCCTCCTTTTTCTTTTTACATATAGAGACTTCTCTTGTTTTATGTTTTATTTTCCATCTACGTTTGGGCTTCTTCTTGAGGTGGATTGTATTCTTGATTTCTGCCCTGGTTCAACTGTGGGTTCTAATGGGAATATACGCCCCTGATAAGGTGAATTTTTGTTCCAGATAACGTGGATTCTTTTTAAACTCCAGACCAAGTGGCGTCTATCAGACGCCACAGATACTTAATGAATTTTACTAAACTTCAATAAACTATTCGTTAAATAGATATGAATATAATTTCAATATCTAGCGATGTTATTAGTTGAACAGTTATTTTGCGAGAGCGCGGTATTAGATCTTTCACGTGCAAATTCAACTCTCTCTCCCTACTCTCTTGATCCGCGGGTCATTCATAGAGAAAAGTGACGTGCCGGTTGATAGCGTGAAATCACGGTACCTATTTCAGTGCAAAATGCAGTGGCTACAGTTACGTGGAGAATTTACACGTTACAATATGTATATATGTATATATGTATATATGTATATATGTATATATGTATATATGTATATATGTATGTATGTATATATGTATATATGTATATATGTATATATGTATATATGTATATATGTATATATGTATATATGTATATATGTATATATGTATATATGTATATATGTATATATGTATATATGTATATATGTATATAGGTATATACGTATATACGTATATACGTATATACGTATATACGTATATAGGTATATAGGTATATATGTATATATGTATATATGTATATATGTATATATGTATATATGTATATATGTATATATGTATATATGTATATATGTATATATGTATATATGTATATATGTATATATGTATATATGTATATATGTATATATGTATATATGTTTTTTTTGTTTTTTTTATAAAGGGGGGGGAATCCTTTTTACGGATTCCAGGCATAGCTGTTCAGCCTGGATATGTGACGACTCGACGTAGCGTCATACTAAAACTCGACGCTAACGCCCCTACTCACTAAACCCTAAACCCCTTCTCTTTCTTTCCTCTAATCCCTCATGGAAACCGCCGTTAGGCATTACTTCGTGAAGGGAGGATCTAGCTACTGCTCTTCCTTCTGGTGGCTAAGGTATTAACTTCCTTCCTTCTATCTTCTACTTTCTGCTCTTCTTCTTTCGGTGGAACGCAAGTCCTTGAGGACTTCAGTTGCAAACGTGTTGGTAGCGTTCCAGGCAGCTTCTGATGACAACATTGCTTCCACTAGTGAATCTGGTTGCATTTTCTGGTTCAGGATCCTCTTTGACTCTTCACGCTGTAGATCGAAACGAGGACATACAAGGAAGACGTGCTCCGCATCTTCTGCAACTCCTGGGCAGGCCGGGCACTCCGAAGAGTCATCGTGCTTAAAGCGGTGTAGATACTCTCGAAAACACCCGTGTCCCGACAACATCTGCGTAAGATAGTAATTGACCTCGCCGTGATTCCGGTTAAGCCAAAAGTCGATACGAGGTATGAGACGGTGCGTCCACCTACCCTTCTCTGCAGCATCCCATTGTAGTTGCCAACGGCCTATACTCTTCTGCCGTTCTTCAATTATAAGTTCTTCAGGGCTCAGTGCAGTTGACCTTTTTCGTTGGTAGAGGGCCCGTCTTTTCTCTGCTAGAACTCGAAGAGGTAGGGTTCCAGCAATGACGCACACTGCTTCTTCTGATATAGTGCGGAAGGCACTAGCTACTCGTAGGGCACTCAGTCGACATACTGGTCCAGCTTTTCTCCATGATTCTTGGGTTTCCAGTGCATCAGCCCAAATGGATATTCCGTAAGTGAGCACTGATGTGACTACTGATGATAATAGTAGCCTCCTGTTTTGCATTGGGCCTCCGATGTTAGGCATCATCCGTGCGAGACTAGCCCTCACTACTGACGCTTTGGCACTAACGTGTTCCACCTGCTGCTTGAAGTTGAGTCGGGCATCCAGCATCACTCCCAGATAACGGATAAATGGTTGTGATGTGATTTCTTGTTCTCCGACTCTCAACTTGATGGTTTCTACCTTTTTTCTACTGGTGATGAGCACTGCCTCGGTTTTATGCTTTGCTAGTTGCAAGTTCATCATGTCCATCCACAAATTGACTCGTCTGAATGTGATATCAAATGCCATTTCTGTCTCTTCGAAGTGCTTTGCGACGATCACATGTGTATATGTATATATGTATATATGTATATATGTATATATTTATATATTTATATATGTATATATGTATATATGTATATATGTATATGTATATAAATATATGTATATATATATATATATATATATATATATATATATATATATATATATATATATATATATATATATATATATATATATATATATATATATATATATATATATATATATATATATATATATATATAATATATATATATTTATATATATATATATATATTATATTATATTATATTATATTATAATTAATTATGTCATAATTTATACAAGTACTCATCTTCAAAAAGTTTCACATTACTGTATTATAATTTTGGGAAATATTGAATTTCATTTAATTATATTATATCTGTAACAATTGGTTATTCATCACTTCAGTGGTTTTTCACATTTCCAAATTCAGCATTTCGTTATTCTTGAGAATGAACTGAAAACATATGTAAATATCTAAACAAAGTATACATTTGCCTTTTTTTTAATTGATTTTGATCAAAAGAAAAATGTGAGAAATAACAACTTATTGTTTGTAGTTGTTATCGTTTTTCGCCATGTTTGAATCAGGTTAGATAAATTACCTCAGAGAAACGTATATACCACTGAGCATGTAATACAGCTATTTCAAATCAATTATGAAGGGATATCTCATGAGACTCTTGAACGAATTACTACAGATATCCAATTTTTCAGTTTTCCCTAGCGAAGAATAAAATTTTTCCATAACTCTGTTACACTATTCGCATGAACCAGAGTAAGATTTCCGGATATATATATATTCGAATTTCCATTACGCTCGGATCCATTTTTCAGAAACTCAAATCAATAATAGAATGCAAATCAGTGTAGAGATTTCTTTCTCTGAACTTCATTTTTCCGGATAAATTTACTGCATCCTCAATTTTGACAAATATTAGGTTATATGTTGAAAAAGTCAATATCAAATATTGTTTTATTACTTTTGAATTCGATTTCTCTTTTCGCTGTAGTAGATTTAGAAACAGAAGAGATGTGGCATTGATTTGGAATAATTAAAGTATAATAAATTTTCATTTATTTTTGCGAAAAATTAAAATTCATGGAGAACCTACTCGTGCTTTGACCAATGTTATAACTTGCAATATTGTTAAAACATTTTTATGTAAAAAAAATCTAATTACTACAGAAATACCAGCTGTCGTCTATACGATTGAGAAATAGTCTAGGGTTCGAATCCCTGGTAAGATATGGATGTTGTACATATACATGAGTTTTCAGTTATTATAATTTTCAAATTGTACTGGGTAATGTACATAGGTTACAAACCCATTTGCCGTTCGGCACCAATGTTAAATAGTAAGCCACTTGTGTGTTATATATATATATATATATATATATATATATATATATATATATATATATATATATATGTATATAGAAGAAGGGTAGTCTTTGCTGACTAGTTAGGATACAAATTTGGATATAGCAGCAAGCAAAAAAGTGTACTCTTTTAACACTATATTTCCGATATTTCGACAATGATTACTGTCATCTTCAGAGATGTTTCTCCAAGGCTTGCACGAATTTTCAGGTTTTTTGGTCACATGAAGATGTGAACAGTATTAACAATAAGTTCCATTTTCACTAAAGTTAAGGATAGAACACCTTCAACTTCACAATCTTATTCAGTATATAGAATTTCTTGCTCCAATTGTGATAAATTATATATAGGTCAAACTTCTAGAGCCCTGAAGGACAGAATTATCTCACATAAGAGTGATTGTAGGTGTCATCCTGAAAAATGTGCTTTAAGTGAACATGTGAATATTACAGGTCACATTATGAATTTTAGTAAGACCAAGATATTGACGAGGAAAAGAAATTTTCCAGGAGACTTTTTGTGGAGATGGTTTACATTTCCCAATCAGATAATTGCTTGAATAAAAAAACAGCTTTATATCATCTCAGTGAAATTTATTCTTTTTCATTAGATTCTGATGAAAACATCCATTCAAGTAATGTTGTGTGAAGAATGAGTTGTTTCGCTTTTTGAGTCATTTGTGTTTTTGGCTAATTTATTTTTAAGCAGTGGCCAAATTATGGACTATAATTGTCATACTTCATGTTAGAGTTTTCTTGAACGCTGTCTATGTCTATTTCTTAATCAAGATGGCTGGTCGCGTCCTTTCAGATAATATGTAAAAACGAAGTAGATTTTTTCGTTTTTAAACTATTGAATTTTCAATTTTATGTCTTCAATAATGTTTCTTCTAAACTAATTATATTTTGTTCAATTTTTGTTGTGACTTTTTGAAGTAGAATATTAGTTGATGATCATCATATGTGTGTTCTCGATCAATAATGTTTTATAGAAATCGATAATCATTACATCTTTTGCAATAATTCTCAAATACACAGTGAGTATTGTTACTGTTGGTCATTATATAGCATGTTGTGATTTTCCTTTGTGCTTGTTTTTTGCAGTTTCCTTGAAGATGACAGTAATCATTGTCGAAATATCGGAAATATAGTGTTGAAAGTATACTCTTTTTTACTTGCTGCTATACCCAAATATTTTATTCTAATTTGTATATATATATATATATATATATATATATATATAAACCTTTTTTTTATGCTTCTTGATATATTGCAGGTAGGTATATATATATATATATATATATATATATATATTTATAAATATGTATATATATATATATATATATATATATATATATATATATATATATATATCTGTCATCTATAAATATTCTTGTTGATAATAATCTCCACAAAAAGACGTACTCAGGTATAATTATTCATTTTGCAAAGAATTTAATCCATTATTCATTGTTCAAATCACTGTAGAATTCCAGGAAATCGTTCTGAATCATCTCAAGCAGTTCTATAAACATAACAGATAGAGGTAGAAGTTCTGTTTTCGGAATACTTCATTCGGTTTTTTTTTTTTATATATACTGTACGATATAAATTGCTCATGAAAATTATGTATTTAGTCATACCTTCAGTGACATATTTCAGTATCATTCACTAAAACATATTCGAATAGATGTTAATTGCGCTTTGCATTTGTATAAAATGCATAGTTTCATTAAATGAACCTGAATATTTTCACCTCAGTTTGACAATTGAAAATTCACAGAATACTCGAAAAATTAAATGTTATTAATACAATTTCTCACTTAATATGAAATAAATATTGCCTTATTTGAACTCGGATGTCCATTCTTACTCCAAAGTTTATCTATCGCTGAAATTGAACTCACGTCCTAAAATAACCAGGTCATAAACAACTGATGAAGATATATATTTCACAGCTCGCGTCGCTATGTTTTAAAGAATTACAGAAATATATAATGTTTTACACGACAATATCAACTGCGAAATTTCAAGGAAAAACCATAGATCACACGATGAGCATACTGGTAATATACAAATTTGAATTGTGTATGCTTTCTAACCAGCGTAATGTGTTCTCCGATTTAATATGAATTTAGTTTCCTCCATTTTCGCTACATTGTTTATCAGTTACCTTTCGAGACTGTTCTGATTGCCTGTGGTAGCTGAAAACGACTTTTTTATATGTGTGTGGTATCCTGCAACATTCATCCTAGGAAATTCATATGAATGAAGCTGATTATAAAATGACTCCTTCTGTTCTTAATATACGTGTTATAGGTTTCCATTCATTTCAGAATGCTCATTTTCTATTCGGAGATGGGAGGGAAAGTTGAGTAACAGTATGAAACTAAAGAAAACTTTGTTTGTATATGGCTCTATACTAGATAGTGGATTAATTTGGCGCTTGTATTGATTCGAGAAGAAAATGGAAAATTATTGGATGTTTATATTAAGTTTATGAATATATGAGTATATTATATTATATTCAAAGATGAATAACGTTCATATTATATTTCAGAACCAAATTAAAATTTTGATTTGACAAATATACTTGTGAGGCTTAATCGAGTGGTATACAATTCAGCTATAAATCACTAAATTTTCATTGCGACAATTTCGCTCATTTCGAAATGTTCTCAAAGTTTATCATCAGAAATCAAAGGAAGTTTTCTTCATCGCGAAAACACCATCTTGCTTTCAATTCTGATTATTCTATTCGCTTCATGATTTCAACGACGTAACCATTATACTGATCGCAAAGCAAAGTTTGACAAAAATAATTGCAGCTGTAGATGCAGAATGAATCATTTCGGTGCTACTTCTGACAAAGTAATGAATCAAAATAATGATGAAAATATACCCATCAACACGAGAAAATCTAAATCTCTTATATGGAGACAATTCATGACATTTTGTGTGGAACGTAACTACAGATTATATGCAGAAAATAACAACTTGAGACTATCATTCATTATAAAATACTGAACTTTCTATGAATGAAATTGACGGTAGTGATTACAAGGAGAGTGTTATTGCAACCATATTATAATCTTCAAGGGGGCGAGGGTGGCTCGCTATAGTAAGAGAAAATTGTTGCAAGCTGTACCCGTACAAGCCAAATTAGTTCTGTCTGTCGCTATGATCTCACACGAATATAGAAATATATGCATAATTGGACGCAGATAAGCTCCAAAATAAGGTTTTTCACATAACTGCTGTAGAACTAGCTTGGAGAAGTAACGAAGCAATTTTTTTCATGTTTCGTATTTTCAAGACTGACAAGAAAGGCTGGTTAACAGATAGAATTGCATATAACTCGATATTTTCCAAAACCTGCCAAGGTAGTGATAAAAACTGTGTAGATACTAAATGGCTTACTCAAATTTGTAAAATCCTGAAATTTATGAAGATATCTCCTATGAACACAATCCAATCAATTCATAAATAACTCGACAGAATTATCGCTAAAATTCAATTTTGCGATATTGTGATTTTATATATCACGTATACGAGCAATCGTTAAATACTGAGATATATATATATATATATATATATATATATATATATATATATATATATATATATATATATATATTTATATATATATATATATGTATATATATATCTCAGTATTTAACGATTGCTCGTATACGTGATATATAAGATCACAATATCGCAAAATTGAATTGTATATATATATATATATATATATATATATATATGTATATATATATATATATATATATATATATATATATATATATATATATATATATATATATATATATATATATATATATATATATATATATATATATATATATATATACAGGGTGTCGCACCGGGAACTGAATCGATCGATATTGAACAAAGTACTGATCAGAAAATTTTGAAAATTTAGATGATTACTAATGTCGGTGTGGCCAATCTAACCAGAATAACTGCAAGCTGCTAGCACTTCCGCTTATACCGGAAGTCGATACCAACTTTCTTATTTCAAATAGAATACCCTTTATATTTTAGGGTTTTAGAAGAGAACATAAAATTCTGAGTCGAAATTGTGAGGATCACTCCATGCCTAAACCTAGCCGTTTCAAAGATATTTGACATTTTATAGAAAATTTGACAGGTGCAATGGTTTACAAGACCCGGTATAAATTTCTTATTGTGAAAGATACTCATTTGATTGTTGTCACATGAAAAGAACACAAGAAGAACTACGTTTTGCAACTGAAATTAATTCAATAATATCATACCAAGTGTTCCGTTTTTTGCGTTACATTTCGTCAACTTCAAACCGCGAAAACTTGTTTAGGTCAAATAGAACACCTGGTATTTTTTTACGTCAAGTTATGTGAAATTGAATTCTCTTTTTTCTGATATAGCATTGTGGGGGTTAAGGTTACAACTTTTCGAAATATTTGTGATTTTATCAGAAATTCATGAATTGTTGTAATAATTTCATCAAAATAGCCATGATTAGAAACAATCAGTGATTATCTTATGTCAAAAAATGCCAGCCCGTGTCAATTATACCCTCTAAGACTTTTTGAATTTGTTTATTATTTATGGAGAATGTAATAAAGTAATATCAAGAACTTGCAGCACATTTGCTAGTCGATATCCAGAAAGACAGAAACCGTCACCAAACACTGTAAAACGCATACTGGAAAATTTTTGGCTCTGTCAAGGCAAAAATTCAAAGAAGAATGCCTATTGTTTATGACGAAAACATAGAAATAGTCATTCTGGGATATTTTCATGCATTTCCGAGGATGTCATTAAGACAAGCTGCTCTGGATTCAATTCACAAGAATCTTATTAAAACATAAGTTTCATCCGTTTTTATTCCATATGGTTCAAGGATTAAAGGAAACAGATTTCCTAAGAAGATAAAATTTTTGTGAGTTTAAATGGGCTGCAAGTTCTTGTTATTACTTTATCACAATAAACAAATTAAAAAGTTTTCGTTGGTATAATTTAAACATGCTGACATTTTTTGACATAAGATAATGACTGATTGTTTCTAATCATGGCTATTTTGATGAAATGATTACAATTCATGAATTTCTAATAAAATCACAAATATCTCAAAAAGTTGTAACCTTAAACCTCACAATGCTAATATCAGGAAAAAGAAAATTCAATTTTACATAACTTGACGTAAAAAAATACCGGATGTTCTATTTGACCTAAACAAGTTTTCGCGGTTTGAAGTTGACGAAATGTAACGCAAAAAACGGAACACTTTGTATAAAATGATTGAATTAACTTCTGTTGTAAAACGTAGTTCTTCTTGTGTTCTTTTCATGTGACAAGAAGCAAATGAGTATCTTTTTCAGTAAGAAAGCTATACCTGTTCTTGTAAACCGTTGCACCTGTCAAATTTTCTATAAAATGTCAAATATCTCGGAAACGACTAGGTTTAGGCATAGGGTAATCCTCACATTTTCGACTCAGAATTTTATGCTCTTTTCGAAAACCCTAAAATATATAGGGTGTTCTATTTGAAATAAGAAAGTTGGTATCGACTTCCGGTATAAGCGGATGCGCCAGCTGTTTGTAATTATTTTGGTTGGATTGGATACACCGACATTAGTAATCATCTAAATTTTCAAAATTTTCTGATCAGTACTTTGTTCTATATCGATCGATTCAGTTCCCGGTGCGACACCCTGTATATATATATATATATATATATATATATATATATATATATATATATATATATATATATATATATATATATATATATATATATACTTTAACTCGAGGGACCTACAGTTTAACGCCGGTTCCGAACGGCCAATGGGCTTGTAAACGATGTACATTACCCAACAATTCATCTTTATAATTAGAACCACTAAATTCCGGACATACACAACACCCAAGAGCAAGGAGGGACTCGAACCCACATCCTCGGCTTACAAGCGGTACGCCTTACCGCTGGTCTACCGAGGCCTCCGGGTTATTTGTTCTTCATGAGAAATGTGAAATGTCTGACCTATCGTAATCATTGAAACGATTATATTTACCAGCATAAACAGTGAAAAATAATCGCCAGATATGACACAGAAATTCGGGCAAAAATTTATTTATGGTCTCCAGAAAAAAACTTTACATATCACTCTTTCGGCTTGCATTTTTTACGTTTTTTTGAGAAAGAGTTGTTAGTTTGAATTTATCTATCCAATATATGACTGACTGTTATCTTAATTAGAACATCCCAATTTTTTATTATGTAAATGAAACTTTTTTTGATTTTCACTTTATTTTGTTAAAAATAACAATTGTTTCGCGAAGCAATTCATCAGACGAGTAACTCAAATACTTTCAAACATTACTGTTCAATTAGCTATACATCAGTGAGAAGTGTAACTAAAAATATAACACAAATCCAGACTACAGGAACATTCCCGTCCTCCTTTCTTTTCTACGCAAACAGGCACATGCAGATAATCCAGAGTTTCCGGATTTCCTGGGTAAGTGGGGTATCTTGTGTCTATTGAAATTTTCATTTACTTTGATTGTTCATTTCAATTTACTTACAATTTTTATATTCAATACATTATACCTATATGTGAGCTCACAGTGCAGTTTCTCCTTGAATTCAATACAGTCCATTGTTAAAATTTTCTATACTTATACACCTACATACAATACGAAACACCAAGTCTATTAAATGAAATAATTTTCCGAGAACAACGAATTTTGGGTCTTGGACTCACAGCCGAATTAAATGATAGATTTTCTGCAACTGTTCGTATTTTCATTTACTTTTATCAGAAGAAGACAAAACAACGTCTGATGCTGGTTCGAATGGAAATCGGTTTTTATGGACCGACAGGTTATTTAATTCAGACGATAGGGAAAAAAAGGATCTCTGTTCGTTCAATGATTCCAACCTTAGTTAACTGGCAATATTATTGCTGTGTTGATGCTTTTAATTTAGCATATAGTCAGGATCGACATCGAAGAGTGCGGCAACTGGAGGTTCCTTGCTTTGGCCTACTCATTTATTTCATTAGTCTGTTAAATTAAAACTAGCATTTTCTGAGATCTCAATGTCTTTTTGAGAAAAATCCAATGTTTTCGCGGAGAACAATTTTGCCTTTATTATGTTGTGTGGAAGTTATGTCACTACACTGTGAAATTAAGCAAAATATTCATTCTCTAGTCGTATGAGTGCAAAGTTTTTCAGCTGGTTGCTCAAGATGTAGAAAGTAATTATGGCATCATTTTAAAGGTTGTTAATTACGGTATCAGAATATGAGGTTTATATATGTCGGATGAATTTAATATTGTGTCAAAAAATCACATAAATAAAATCCAAATTTATATTTCTAATTCAAGATGAGTTCAACAGTTGTTTGAAGAAATGCGTTGATTGACACACACGTTACTTGGCTGATACTATAATTATGATGTTTCAATTATAAACCACTTTTCTATTTCTATATGTTGCATATAGAAATTTTAAAAACATTCGATTTTATTTCGATGATCCGTATGATGGGAAAATATAGTCAAATATAAAATTTTATTTTCAAACGTACAATATTAACCTCATTTCTTGATTGACAGGATTAGCGAAGAGTTCTATTTCTCCGCCAAGGAGGAGAAGTGTTGCAACACTTTTCCGGCCGGCGACAGGAAAAGTGTTGTATGCAAAATATAAATTGGTAACTATAAACAAAAAAAATTCCAATTCAAACGTCCTTTTTATTCGTTGAAGTTACATTGAATGTACCTACAATTGGTCAATGTTGCATTTTGAACATTAAAACCATGTAATAATGAACTGGAAGGAATCTGTCTCGGATTCTGTTCAAAAGCTGATGCCTCAATAGAGTAATCTGAGTTTCTGGTTCCAGGGAATTCGTTGACGCTCAATATCCTACCAGCAATCTCATTCTTATTTCGCAGAGAATCCTCGATATAGCCTTCTGGTACACTACTTGACTTCCAACCTCCGTGTCGTTGCAAAGACTCAATGTTGGCTCCTCCATCTATAAGTAGTGTAGCAGAAGTTCGCCTCAATGAATGATTCAATTGCAAATAAGTAGTCCAATGAAATTATTATTCTTTCAATTCATTTTGTTGTGTTTGAATGAATAGTTGAACTTTCAGAAAATAATATTCAGGTACTATATAGAAATGAATTTTTTCTTCGAGCTTGCTTTCGGAAAAATGCACTTTTCCGAATTTAAGTGTGGAAAGTGGTACCACTAGTACGGAAAAGTTATATTGCTAACCGAAGTGCGTTACAACTTCAATCACAATATATCCGAAATTTAGTCTTCTGGGGATATTTGAAGGGAGTAAGGAGCTTCAGAAACAGTTTTTTCAGAGATTCTCGTACTCCAAACTCAAAATAGAGTGAGACGGTTGAAAATTTGAATAAACTGATGTAAGGAACGTGTATTTTGCCAGTATAAACTTTTTTCTAACCATTTATCGTTTAGTCGTAGTTTTTGAGGTTTTGCTCACATTCAAAGCTTCTGCAGACTGAGTTAAATGGTTGAAATTTGGTACAGGAATTGAGTTAGCTGTAGGAAAATATTCAAGGTAGGTTTCAAGTATTTTCCTCATCTGCCGCCCTCTTCTTCTCCATGGGTTTCAAGGTTTTGGTCACCTCAAAGGACCTTTCAAATTGATGTAGGAGATTTAACTTTATATGCAAAAGACAACAAAAATGATGGGAAGATACAACCTCAGTAACGGAGCTGTGGTTCAATCATTATTGGTGTAGAGAATATTTCGATTGTGTATTTGAAACTGTTGACGAGAGATTTTCGAAATATTTTTCACCAATTATTCTTTCTATTTACTTTCAGCTATACGAAGATCAAAATTTTTATATCCTTAATCATTTCAATTTTTCATTCCTATTATCCAAATTTTCAGCAGAATCGATTTCAGATGCTGAAATATTGATAAATCTGATGACATTTTTTTTATTTGTTTTGACATCGCAATATCAGTTGCTTTCATTTCATTATGAAACGAATCGTATGGAAACCAAGGCTTTAGGATCTTCCTCATAATTTGTTGAAATATATGGAAATGCAATTATAAGAAAACAAGTTGGTAGATTATATAATATTTTTTTAATGTATGTTGAATATATACTAAATGAAGATTGAAATATAGATAACGGAAAGAGTCATATACCTACTATTTGTTTTTTATTTTGCTAGAAGCCTTCGTAATGCAGTCACTCTAGCATAAAAAATTGGTCAACCTCGGAATGAGAGATAGTAAGCTGAATTTTTGTATATCACGTTCAGAACGGGGGGTAAGTTGAATTGGGGGTAAATAAAATATACTACATTGTTAATACTATATTTCAATTAGACAGTTATTTCTTAGATTTATTCACACATATTATTTTATACAGGAATCTTCAATGATGTTAAGATACATAATCAAGCCTTATCTAACCATTTTGAATGGAAGAAAATCTTCGAAGATTATAGCTGGTAATGGACTTTGATTGAGAACCAGGATCAGAATGAATAGATTTTGCAATTGTATCGATTTTCATACTTTTGGCGTACGTGACTACTGATCTAAAGAAAATGATGACTTGCTTCTAAACCAGACGAGTTTTCCGCAAATGTTGAGTTTATTTCGCGAATTATTCCATTCGATTTAATGGAAGAATATGTTTTTTAAATTAGTTATTCCCTCATTACCTATATACTTGACAATACCTTCATTTTGGAGTTCTCAGATTAATATAATCAGTAGTAATACTATAAGTACTGTAAAATAATCACATGAAAATAAATGAGAAATTAAAGGTATCTAAATATCATATAACTCGTTTTCATATTGCCTAGTATCTGCTACTGTGAGACTTGATAATAATAATAATAATAATAATAATAATAATAATAAGTTCTTTATTTCCAACAGGTATAAAACCCAATTACAGAAAATATTTAAATTATAGCTATATAGAAAAGAAATCAAACCACAGCGCCAGAGACAAAAAGAAAAAACTAATATGAACTAAATGAGACAATACAAAATTAATGCAAAAGTAATATCAACCAGTATCCCGAAAGCTGAAACTAAACCTAATACAAAAAATAAGCTTATTTATTATTTAAATCAGTAGCAAGAACAATAACAAGAGAAAAGAAAATTACATAGTAAAAAATATAATAATTAAATAATATAAGATGTAACGGAAACACTACTTAGCTTAACTTAATTCAATTCAATTCAATTCAATCAGATTCAAATTCAACTTAAGTACATAACTCCTAACAATAGCTGCAAGTGAATCAAATTGAACGTCACATTCACTCGCAACTGAATTGAATGTATGCCCCATGTACCAAATGGGAGATTGCATTAACAAGTTCGTCCTTGGAGTCTCTAGGTGGAATAGTTCCATATTACGGGAAGCTTGCCTCGGAACACGAAATCTCAGAGCAGACAAGAGTGAAGGGCAGTCAATACTGTTGTGCAGTAATTTATATAAAAATTTGAGACATAATATTTCTCTCCTACCCTGCAATGAAACCACATTGAATCGACTCAACAATGCTTCATGACTAACTCCTCTCGGTGGATAAACTTTGTCCTCCCTCCAAACCAAGAACTTCAAGAACCTTCTCTGAACAGCCTCAAGATGGTATTGATGACAAAAATAAATAGGATGCCAAATCATGCTACCATATTCCAACTTGCTACGTATAAGAGAATGAAAAAGACTTATAAAAGCGGAAGAGTTCTTGAAATACTTGCCATTGCGAATAATGAAACCATACATTCTCGAGGCAGATGAAACAAGCTGGGAGACGTGTGGAATAAAGGAGAATTTCTGATCAAACACCACACCAAGATCCCTCACCCTATCGAGACTAGAAAGTACCCGACCACCGACGGAATAATCAGACCTCAATATATCCACTTTCCTAGTGAAAGTCACAACATTACACTTTGACACATTCAAACTCAAAAAATTATCTTCACACCAACCGACAACATAATCTAATGCGTGCTGGAGTCGAGCACAGTCGTCAGGTGCACGAATCTGATAGTATAACTTCAAATCGTCCGCAAACATCAAATGCGGTGATTCAATATTATCCATTAAATCATTCACAAACAGTATAAATAACAGTGGCCCAAGATTCGATCCCTGAGGTATCCCAGAGGTGGGTATAAACTCAGACGACCTTATACCCTCCAACCGCACAAACTGACGACGGTCAATCAGGTAAGAATGAAACAGTTCAACAAGGCCATCGGAAAAACCAAATTTGTTGCGCAATTTCAATAAGAGGAGCTCATGATCAATCTTGTCAAAGGCCTTCTGAAAGTCTGTGTAAATCACATCAACCTGACCAGCGCAGTCGAGTACCTCGAATACATATTGAGAAAATATTACTAAATTGCTTGTACACGATCTCTTTGACATGAATCCATGCTGCTCAATCTTGATATGGTTCCTGACGGATGGATAAATAATATTATATATAACAATTTCAAAAATCTTAGAAAAATTGGATAAAATAGAGATTGGTCTATAGTTATTCACAATAGAAGGATCTCCTTTCTTCAAAACAGGTATGATCTTCGCCAGTTTCCAAATTGTAGGAAATGTGGCTCTGCTTATGATAAGGTTAAATATATGAGTTAATGGACCAGAAAGTGCATAAATACAATCCTTTACAATAAAACTTGGTATTTCATCAGGACCAGACGTGAGCTTATTAGAGAGTTTCTTGGCAGCAACAATAATCTGACTTCGTGTTATCAAATTAATACATATTGCATCCTGATCGCCAGAATCATTCACATAACATGCATCACGATTCACAACAGGATCATATACCGAACTGAAATACTCAGCAAAGGCGTTCGCGATAGATACAGGTTTATCATATGTTACCACGCCATCCCTCATCTCACCTGGGATTCTAGAGATACCTTTCTTCTCATTGATAAAAGACCAAAAAGAAGAGGGATCCTGTACGATTTTATTTTCCGAGCTCTGTATGAAGTTTTTATAAGCCAAGTCAATATCATGTTTAATGACTTTTCTCAAACTTTTGTATCTTGTCAAATATAATTCACTGCCATACTTCCTGAAGTTACTCAGTGAAGTTTCTTTTTTCAATATGTTGTCAGTTATAGTCGAATTAAACCAGGAGGGAAAACGTCTTTTTCTTTTAATTTTATAAGGCACAGTTTGCAAAAATATATCATTCAATATTGCGTAAAATTTATCGCAAGTCACATCGACACTCTGAATCGGCTCATAAACCCCATCCCATGTGGTATCTGCTATCATTTGATACATAACCGGAAAGTTAGCCCTACGAAAATTGAATTCTCTAGTGTTCATAGGAACCACGCCCATGGAAACAACATGTTCCAACCTACAAGAAACATAGAAATGAATCGGAGGGTGTTGCGGATCAACACTCACGAGAGAAAAGTCATCCTGAGAGATGCGACAAGCAACATTCGAGAAAACTAGATCTAGTAGTCTACCATTGATATTAATCAAGTTATTGAATTGATTAAGGTTGAGAATCTCTGCTAAGACTGCTAAAGCAACACATTTCCCATCCGAAGGTGAATTGTTCACAAACTGAGGTGCATTAAAATCACCTATAATCAACAGTTTTTTATCAAGTACGGATTGAATAGTTGAGAGACAGTCAAAAAATAGATCATACGTTACCATATCAACTTGAGGAGGTACATAAACAACAATAATAACAAACATCAGTGATCCAGCTTTAATTTTACAGCCAATTACATCAATATATGGAGCCAAGTCATGCAGTGCCGACAAATCAATGCTCTCCGATGAATACCTATTATGGACTGCCACGAGAACTCCACCTCCGGTAGAGCACCCTGTCGAATGAAGATCCCTGTCACATCTATAGACGGAATAATCATCCGGAAAAAGTTCAGAGTTGAATACACCATTCTTTAACCACGTCTCACTCAAACAAATCACATCGAAGTCACTGGCAGACACCGAACAGAATAAGTCATTTACTTTGGAATTAAGTCCGCGCACATTTTGGTAAAAGCAGTTGATCCCAAACGACTGTAATTGGGCGAGGCTAGTGTTTTAATGGAACAATTGTTGGAATTCCATGTATGAACTTCAACTGGACGACCTCTCCGTCAGCCTTGCGCTTTTCCATATCAGACTTGACAGTTTGGTAGAATAGTTGTTGTCGGGGTGTTTTATCCGACGTAATTGAGAGGTGCGAAAATTGTGGACTATTCTTAAGAGTCTTAGAATGTTTGAGGATGGATCGAACATCGGAACTACTTTGGAGGACTATCTTGACAGGTCTAGGTTTATTGGTGGTCCTATTGGGCTTGCCCAGTCGTGTTATCTTTAAGCCATTAATGTTAGAGATATTTTGCGATAGGTGAGTTATAACCTCAACAACTCTACAATTGTCCTGAATTCTAGATTCCTCCCCAGAAAGATCAGATGGCTGCTCCTGAAGACCAAAAACTATTATACTGATATTTAAAATAAAAACACTTGGCTTTAAGTTTCACAAATATATTGAATCAAAATTAACAATTACATTAGTCAACTAGTTTCGGGTTATGGGCCCATTATCAAGACTGAACAGAAAAATACTTAACAAGCTTATTTATAATAAGCTTGTTAAGTAAATTCTCTGTTCTCGACAAAATCATAAATATCACAAATCCAACATGTGTGGATTCTGAGAGTAAATTGGAACTAGGCTATATAAAATCATATGATACATTAAAATCCAGCTGTGAGTGGTACCTTCCTAAGTTTGTACCATCTTAGTCATTTATGTGGAAGCACTCCCATGTATAATCCAATTTTTGAGAGAGTCAGGTGTGTCAAGATGCACTCCAAGGGGTGTGTAACTTGACTCATAGTTTCATGGGTATCTGTGAACTCGAGATTGAATACCAAGAATGATGAAATACATGCGTGGATCTTTTTTATAATTAGGGCTCTTTGAGGAAACACCAAGAAAGGAAAACTAAATTTTCACTGAGAAACCTCAATTTCCTACTTGAAAGCTCTTCCGGTTCAAATATTCCTTTCATCGAAAATTACATTCAGCATAACAGGAAGTTCATACAACAGCGTCTGCTTTATGCATCTATTAATTTCTGAATGTTGATTTTCCAGGCAGTATTTGTTTTGTAGCTGCATCTTCTACCGACTTAACTTTCACCAAAACTTTTCATTCATAAGTAATTTTAGCAAAATATTAAATCAGGTAGGTCGAGTTACTGAAAAATTATGTCAAAATTTTAAACATCGTGATAAATCTTGCTTCATGGACACATCCTTCTAAACAACAAATTAAGATGACTATATTTTAAACGTAAGACCTAAGAAAGAACATATCAAAATATAATTAACCTCACTGCCTCATCTTTATTTCAATGTGGTTGATTAGACCTTTGTTCGAGATCGAGAAAAAAAAATTGCCACAATGTCAGGGAGACAGCTTATTAGTTCATGATTTTTCCCTGTGACTTTCTTTACCGCCACCAGGATATTTTTTTTATTGCAGGAAGTATCTTCATTAGTTAACGATGGGTTCATAATATTATATAAGGTTCTATATGATGTGTAGCCGATATTTTTTTTGACGCCGATGTTGACGTCGCGGCTTATGCATAACTTATGTCCTAGTTTTTCAGATCTTTGTGGGGGTTTTATCTTGGCAGAATTTGTGCTTTCTATTCTTCGATGTATATCCGGGAATGCAGTGTATGTACCCTATATAGTTAGCCGGATAATGTCCACTCCAGTTTGCATACTTAGGTGGTTTTGTTCTTGACTGTCTTGGGCAATATGATGTGGCCCGCCGCAATTCACGCATCTACCACGTCGAGGTGGAGAACGTGAATAATTTGGAAAATTCGTTTCGTTCCCGCAGTCCTTTAGAGGATAACAATCAACAGTGGCATCAGCCTCTTGAAATTTATCAGGGTTCTCATGACCGAAACTACTAGGTAGTTTTGGCATTCCTCTACTGGAATCTCAATGGCAGGTTCTGTATGACCACGTTTAATGGCTTCTCCCGCGGAGAAGAAATGTGTCGTCTTTTTTCATTCTTACACCCTTGGTAGGTTTCGTAAGTCTTCAATTGAGACAGAATTTATTGTTTTGGCTCTGATAACAATCGGTGGTGTCTTCTTCTCTTCGCGGGACTCTAGTTCAAGGGGTGATGGTTTTATCTCGTCAGCGAAATTCGTAGTTTCCTTTTCCAGGACCTGAAATTGGTTCCTGACCTCGAGTTTTGCAGGAATGGGTTGGACTGATTATTTATGAGTTGGTTTTTTTTGCATTGTCCCTATACACAACTTCGTTGAAGTGCGCAACATAGTGGTGTTTTCAGGCTCAATTGCTTTTTTTGCTGGATGACTTTTTGAGTATCTTTTGTTGAGATTTTCTATGGTGAGTATGTGAATTTAATCACTCCCTGAATTTGATATCTTTTAGTTAATCTTTTTTTAGTTTCTTCTAACCTATAGACATGTTCTAAAAAAAATAGAGGTGCGTTTCCTCTCTTCGAAATCACTTGGTTAATTCTTTAAGGATTTCTTCTGGGACACATTAATCTCTCTCAGCGAGAGGCTACAAAATTTTGCATTTTATATACTGTAAGTTTACTCATTGCGGTTATATGTTTCAAAAGTTGACTTTTGCTGCAGTGAGAAAGTTGAACTATTCAAAAGCATTCTTTAATATCTGAGAAACAGGCTACTGTGTCTAATAGCATGTACTAGGCATATAAATCTAGTAATTATATGAGTATTCCTACTATGTTTAGTGTGAAATCGAAATGATTGAAGTATATCTTGATACGGTTCTGTTAAATAACATTGAAATTCGAGCGATAGTCGTAGAGTGTTTAGCAATATAGCTAAAGCGGAAATGCCAACTCGATTTCTCTATATCCGCGACCGAGCCTCTCCATTACTGCTGATTGCCGAACACTGATTGGATTCTCGAATTGATCCCAGCAATCGACCTTTTTATTATGCCACGCTCTATGCTATGTATCTCATATTGCCGATAAAGTGCATTTTCGTGAGGCCACTGGCAAAAATATTGTTGCAGTCGCTGAAGAAAAGTTTCACTATGTATTAGTATGACAGTTCTTAGTTTTTTGAATTTGTTTTCAATATATTTTTATAATGGTATATATATATATATACATATATATATATATATATATATATATATATATATATATATATATATATATATATATATATATATATATATATATATATATATATATATATATATATAGAAGAAGAAATATCATTCGAAGTGTCAGAAATATGTTGGAGATATGAGAAGATCTTTTTTTTTTATTTTGCAAGTGGCACAAGCAAAAGAAATTGAACATAGTGAGTCATGATATTTTTTTCGTTTATTTGTCCAAATACACTGAATCAATGAAAGTTTCGACTTTATGGAGTCTATTTTCAATGTTAGAAAGTTATCTGGCAGTAAAAGATAGAGTGAACGTTTCTTATTTATCAAGAACTTCTGCATTTCTGCACGATAGTGTGTTAGTCCGAAGTATTAATTGCAGACAAAGTAACCTTATTCTGATAGTACTAATTCAAGATGCCAAAATCAAGAATATTCCCAATTATACGAAAAATGGGTAGTCTTCAACTATTCATACTTTTACGTCTCAAATTATATTTGCGATATATATTGAATAAAAGGGCATCCTGTTATCCATTTAAATGGTGTTATGCTTAAGATACATGTTGAAATATTCATAAGTCGAACAACAGAACATATTGCAGAATATATAAACCTAGAAAATCCTTCAGACTATTGAAGATATGAATGATTGTTCGTTTATGTTTTAAAATAAAAGTCTATGTAATTTTTTTTGCCTAGTTTTTTTTTCTGAGTGTTATCATGAAGCGAATCTTTCAATATATGTCCATAAATTCTTTTTCTGGCTTGCATAGCGTTTCGAGGAATTATCATCTGCGCACGGTAAATCATATTTTTGTACGCCTGCAATTAAAAGTGACATTTTTAATGCCTCCTTTGAGTTTTAAAAGTGTACGTTTATAAGGTATAGTGTTAAAAATACTTTTAACACTAGTGTTAAAAATCTTTTTAACACGCAAAAAAATCTTTATAAACGAACATTTTTAAAGACAGTTTCACTGATGTTTCCTTCTATGTTCTCCATTCTACACCAGGCGAGAAAATTAGTGTATGCAATTTCGTACTGCTGGCGCGATTTTTTTGGCAGCATTTGTAGTGTGGTTTTTTTTGCAGCCTCTGCTGTCCATTGGTAACAAATCATCACTTTTATTTGAATAAATATCTTTATCGACTGACCTTTTTCAAACTTTTATGAACTGTTTTTGTCACTTATAAATTACGATGGTTACCACAACACACAACATACGCGATGCTTGTTAAAAAAATCAAAAATAATTAGTTGTCATAAGTTGTCAAAATATGCGAGATCGACTTTTATTTTGTTACCAAAATAGGAAAGGTGTACAAAAAATTCGTGTTTAAAGTGACTTTATTTTGTTCGTGGAGTTGCTCCACTCGCTGCACTTGTTTCGCAAACTTCGCCACTCACAAAATAAAGTATCACTTTTAACACTAATATCATAAATAGCTATATATATATATATATATATATATATATATATATATATATATATATATATATAAATATATATATATATATTTATATAAATATATATATATATATATATATATATATATATATAAAAACATTTGAATATATACAGTGTGACTCATTTAGAATGGAACCAACCCTGTAGAATACGCATTTTTCAATCAATCTCAATATTTTCAAATATTAAGCATTGAAAACTGTATTTTGGCACAAATTTTCATAACGGTTTCATTTCCAATGTTTATTTTCCTTCGTCAAAAACGGCGAAGGTGTATTAGACTATTTTTGTTTTCAAATTTGACTACACCACTAGATTCGTAGTCGTTATGAATAAGAATCATCAATATTTCATACAAAAATATTGGTTAACAACGAAGTTTTATTTAGATTATGGAAGAATTCAAAATCTAAATACAATACACTGTCGGTACCAAGCAGAACACCAATAAACTTGAACAGTAAAAATCCCAAGTCAATAGCTCAATTCGTTTACACTGAAAATATGGTAGTGTGAGCGATTTGTGGTGGAAGCGGTTTGTCTGACTACGCCACTATTTGAGCTTCAGCTCTATATATATATATATATATATATATATATATATATATATATATATATATATATATATATATATATATATATATATATATATATATATATATATATATATATATATATATATATATATATATATATATATATATATATATATATATATATATATATATATATATATATATATATATATATATATATATATATATATATATATATATATATATATATATATATATATATATATATATATATATATATATATATATATATATATATAAATACTTATTCATATTTTACTAGCAATAAAAGGCATCATATTTATTTGAATATGATGAATGGTTTTTTGAACGATAAAAGCCTGTTATTGCTAATTAAATATATCAATACAGCATATAGTCCACTCAATCTAGACCAAAAATGGACAATCAGAAGAACTAAAAATACTAGTTCTAATTTTTTCAGAAATGCGTAGGGAGGGGTCCTCTGAACAAGGGAAAATAAAGTCCCTCCAAATCTCGGTGCCGCTAGAGTGAGAAGGGGGGTTCAAATGTTCCATTTTTCAGTTTTTCGCTTATAACTTGAAAACGGTACATTTCAGTGAAAAAGTTCTTCAGTATAAAATGAAAGCTTATTGAATTTGCTACAAATTAGGTAATATACATTTTTTCGAAAAACTGAACCGTTTTGGTGCTACCGGCTCTGTTATGGAGGATATTTAAAAAAAAAAATTTCACTCGTGTTTTTCGTATATCATTGTCTTCTAGATACTCACTCGTTGATTCTAGCGGAGAATGGTCAATATGATATTTATACAGCATTAAATTCCCCACTAGAATATATATCCAACGTTAATTTATATTGAACGCATCGCAACTTACGGCACTTTTAAGATTTCAACGAAAAATCTTAATTTCCCAATTAAAATAAATAATATTTGATGTATCTGGTTTATACAAATGTATAAGATCTTATGTATTATATAAGTATTTATCTATTGAATATATATAAATGTATATATATATATATATATATATATATATATATATATATTTTAAAAACTTGGTTCACGGAATGAACCGCGTAAAATATTTGAAAAATTATTTTTGAGATTTTTCAAATCTTTTACGCGGTTCATTCCATGAACCAAGTTTTTCAAATACTTCCGACCGCAGAAATCTTTCTGAACATATATATATATATATATATATATATATATATATATATATATATATAAATGTTTCAATGATGTAATATAATTATTATATGTTCACTAAGATTAGTCTCGTCATCAATATCCTCGTCGATGTCTTCCTCGAGGACAGGCGGGCAGTTTAGGCAGTCACCTCCACATCCACAAACAGAAGAGAAGTGGATGTCTGCCTTCCTACAACCACATCTGTTTTTGCAGCCAGTAGCACAGCGGCCAAATTTTGAATATAAGCTATTGTCTGGAGCAGAAGATTAGGAGGATTTGACAGGAGTTAGGATTCCATGTTCATCTAACTGAATACCATATTTCTGGGAAGATGGTGGTATCACCCAGCCAAATTTGGGTTTGAACACCCTATGAGCGTGCTGTGCAGCAGCTGCTTTCGTTGGTGGCAGAGAAGCAAAATTGGCTTTCACCTTTGTTGACGATTTAA
>JARQZK010000075.1:185000-255000 GCA_030704885.1 Cynegetis impunctata | reverse complement strand
AATGAACCCATAACCCGAAACTAGTTGACTAATTTAATTGTTAATTTTTATTCAATATATTTGTGAAACGTAAAGCCAAGTGTTTTATTTTAAATATCAGTATATATATATATATATATATATATATATATATATATATATATATATATATATATATATATATATATATATATATTTACAGAGGCGCCGACTCATAAAAAATATTGGGGGGACCATACCGGGGGAAATTATTTTAAAGTTTTTTTTAGCATTTTAGAGTAATGTGATCAACATTAGAGCCCCGAAAACTCTACTTTCTGTCACATTAAAATTGGCTTTAAAAAACGAAACACACGCGGTATTTTCGTAAAAAGCTAATTTAAGTTAGAGTAATAATTATGCTTTTAGACTATTACAGAGCAGTGAATATATAGCTCTGAAAAGACTAAAATTATATTTTGATAAATCCCAAACTATCATTAAAAGAATGGAACATTAAATATTGCTGTCGCACAGTATTACCTACCACTTTGATTAATAAGTGAAATAGCTAGTTTAAGCATACTTTGAATAAGTCTCACGGTTCATTAAATAAAAACAATATTTCAAAGTTAAGGTTGAGTATTATAAATAATGTGTGAAAAAGTATGTGAGTATTTGAAAATAAATAAAACAGTACTCTAGTGATATGGTAATATAGTACTTAACTAGTACTTATATTTCGAAACTAAAAATACAATATTCTGTATGTATTTAATTCTCTATTTCATAAAGATTTTTAATATTGCTGTAAATTAGGAAATGATTAAAGTAAAAAATGCCAACATAATTATGTGATTTTACAAAGCATGATATAATAATTTTCTCAAATTATTGAGGGGGCGGAGCCCCCCAATTAAATTTTTAGCCCATCAGGCCCTTAGGAGTCGACGCCACTGTATATATATATATATATATATATATATATATATATATATATATATATATATATATATATTTATATATATACAGGGTGTTTCTAAATTGATGCGAAAGATTACAATAGGTGATTCTTCAGCAAAAATTAAGGGGGGTTTTCATATAACTTTTTGTTCAACACGCTTTTCCCTCCAAGTTACAGCCCTTTGAAATTAGGTGAAAAAAAATTGTTTTTATTCAATATATCCGCTTAGGAAGAAACTAGAGGAATGAAATTTGGCAGATAACTGCTGCTAATAAAATGGCAGTTTTTGAGTGTTTTTGTTACACTAAAATGTTAGCACAAGGGGCTGAAAAAAACAACCCCTATAATATTTTGCATCAGAACTTTTTACTGCGCTTACACTTTCCTATTTAAAAAATATATTTTAAAAGACAGACTCAATCTGCAACTTTTTTATGTCCTGACTTTTTATCATAAAGTTGTTAGTTTGATCACAAAAAAATAAAATAGTTCTCAGACTCTTCCCATAAATTCACAAAGAGGTTATCATTTATTTAAAAACAAACAAGTAAGCTGCTGTCAAATGAAGTCATATGACAAATAGTTTTATTGTCCTGATTTTTTCTAATTTCTAGACAGTTTTATAATGACTTCAAACATTTTTCACAACTAAATAAAACTTTATTGAAAGAATGGCATTTTTTCATTTAGTTGAAGAATATTGCAAATTAGAGCGGATTGAACAATAATTGTACTACTAATAACAATTAACAAATTATTTGACATTTGACAGCAGCTTACTTGTTTTTTTTTAATAAATGATAACCTCTGTGAATTTATATGAAAATAGTCTGACCAATATTTTATTTTTTTGTGATCAAACTAACAACTTTATGATTAAAAGTCAAGACATAAAAAAGTTGCAGATCGAGCCTGTCTTTTCGAATATATTTTTTAAAAAGGAAAATATAGGCGCATTAAAAAGTTCTGATGCAAAATATTATAGAAGTTGTTTTTTTCAGCCCCTTGTGATTACATTTAAGGGTAACAAAAACTGCCATTTTATTAGCAGCAGTTATCTGCCAAATTTCATTCTTTCAAATTTTCCCAAAGTGGATGTATTGAATAAAAACAATTTTTTTCACCTAATTTCAAAGGGCTGTAACTTGGAGGGAATAGGTTGTTGAACAAAAAGTTATATGAAAGACCCCCCTTAATTTTTGCTCAAGAATCACCCATTGAAATCTTTCGCATCCATTCAAAAACACCCTGTATATATATATATATATATATATATATATATATATATATATACTATATATATTATATATATATATATATATATATATATATATATATATAGTATATATATATATATAATATATATATATATATATATATATAGTATATATATATATATATATATATATATATATATATATATATATATATATATATATGTATATGTACGTTAATATTTATACGTTTATATAAATCAAATAAGACGAACAGAATTCGCAAAAAACAAACTCAATGTTGTTAAAAATTTGCATTTCGTAAAGCTAAACGTTATATGAATGATATGGAAAGATATGTCGACACCAACCAACAATTTTTAGGAAATACATATTTTGGATTGATTGGGCCGATACATGGTGTAAATTAATAAACATATTAAAACAATGGTTAATAATAACAATTTACACATTAAATTTATTAAAAGAAATAACGCATGACGCATGTTTCGGTGGAACCTCACCTTCTTCAGATGCTAATCATTAGCATCTGAAGAAGGTGAAGTTCCACCGAAACGTGCGTCATGCGTTATTTCTTGTAATAAATGTGTAAATTGTTATTATAAACCATTGTTTGAATACATATTTCCGCATTGCGCATCTCACATAGGTTGTTCTAGTTCTATAATTGCCACGTCATTATCTGAACACTGGTGCAGACAACAGTCTGTGGCCGATGTTCCCTCGATGTTCCATGTCAGGGTTTTGTCAATTGACAATTGTCAGCGGTTGGTAATTCCCCACTGCCATTGTTGGTCAATGGAATCAAGTCAGGCATAGTTTCAGGATTATAATCATTTGAATTTTGCACATTAATCCACTGATTCGTCAATATTGAAGTGAATGCCTGAAACGCGGTGATCAATCCTTTATTGCGGTGTGGCAAAATTCTTCAACTGAATGAGCATTAATACGTTATTTGAATTATGCGATTGGTTTGCAATACGAACAGAAAATATAATAACATCTTTGATGTTATCATTAGCGACATGAAATACAATTCATACTCGTTTACACTTGAATATCCTATATTATAATAAAAAGTTTTGATTGTGTATTGAGTTTAAATAAATATATATATAATAATATATATATATTATATATATATATTATATATATATATATATATATATATATATATATATATATATATATATATATATATATATATCAGGGGCGGCTCGTGAGGTTTTGGTTTGAGGAGGCTACAAGAGGTGTTAAAAAATACACCATAGGCGAAAATTTTTAGGATTTCAAGGTCAACCGCCTTATAATTTGAAGAAAATCAAAGTAAAACAAGCACCCTAAGCTATTAATTTGTTTTCACTTTCGAGTGTCTACCTTGAGACCTACAACTTTTATTTACAATATTCACAAAAACTCTTCTCAGCCAATTAATCAATTCATCTATTCATCAATTTTTTTTTCTTTCACAAAATAGGTACCTACCTACCTACTTAACGAATTTGTTAACAGCTGGTGAGAGCAAATAAAAAGTTATTATATATTTTCAAAGATTAGCGGGATTCTGCGATCTTTAACGTTAGCAAAATGATCTATAATATCCTCATAAAATTTCTTGTCTTTCGCCAAAAGTTTTACCAATTCCTTTTCAATAGACAACAAACTAATATTTTTCAAACGATCCTGGCTCATTGAATTTCGTAAATAAGTTTTAATTCTCTTAAGAGTGGAAAACGAGCGCTCTACGGAAGCCGATGTCACCGGGATAGAAACAATTGACATAAGACATAAGACATAAGAGTTTATAAACTTGGGGTAAATCTTGATTCAAATCATTATCAAAAAGGTATTTAATAGTCCTCACATGATTTTCATTTTGCCCCAAAATTTCTTTGTCATTATAAACAACACACAGTTCACTTTTTATGGCCACCTTATCAAAAAAAATGTATTTTTGACATAAATTTTCCGAAAGGTTATCCGGAAAATTAGCCGAAAATCCGGTAAACAAATTTTTATTGAGTAAGTCGAAGAAATGCAGTTCTTTCAAATCACAGAACCTTATTTCTATTTGACCCCTAATAGTATCCAAAATTTCATAAAATATTTGCTTATAGTGAAGCTCCATATCTGCGTAACTGAATTTCTTTCGTTTTGGGCTAAATTGAGTCGTATCATCAGTAGTTTGAAATACAGAAAATAGTTTTTTAAAATAAACTTCTGCACGAAATTCTGAAATTTTTTCCAAAAGAAACTTGAGCCAATTTCGTGAGTAAATTACATCTGAAAACTTAAAACATATATAAATTCCTTATCTTGTAAGTAAGATATTAATCCGCGTGCTGTACTTAAAGTTACTTTGTCGGTGAAAAATTCCTCACTTTCAACTAGGTATAGAATTAAATCCTAAGCGGCCCCAAACAGAGACATTTTCACTAGTAAAAAGTAAACACTGCCAACAAAATAGTTCATTTTTTACCTGTGATCCGGTTAGGCAAGGATGTCTCTCATAATTCCTTGTATTAAAACTGCGGTTTTGTTGTCTGTTACGCTGCACCAAATTGTTTAATTCAGGGGAAGGTCGCAATGTTTTTATCAAAACTTTATCCTCATAACTTAGTGCACTAAAGTTATGGGATAACAAATATTCCACTAAGTCACCATTGAAATTTTTGAAATTAACTTCAGTAACCAAACTCATTTTAAAACAATACGCGAGCAATATAAGTAAACTACGATCACACTACGATATGCTTTCCAACGAATTCACTCGATGTCACGCGAAATTCTATGGTTGTGATTGGTCGACATTGTATGAGTCTGGGTCTCTATCGGTGTTGCCATTTACATGTGTTTTGCTTTTTTATTGCAATGAAGTATTCATACGGAGTATTTGCACCGTTGTTTGCTTTTCTGTGGCAGGCATAATGAACGTTGAGAATATACATTTCTAAGCGTCCGCAGCGTTGCCACAAATCTTGAAATGAATGAAATGCAGTATCTTAATTAATAAATTATATTATATAATGTAGGTTGAAAGGAAGGTAGGTGCATAAAATAATATGATTTTGATTAATATGAATATGCTGAATGCTGACTATTCAATATAATATATTAGTGATACACGGAATATTATTGAGGAGGCTTAGCCTCCTTAGCCTCTTTTGACTAGCCGCCCCTGATATATATATATTTATATATATATATATATATATATATATATATATATATATATATATATATATATATATATATATATATATATATATATATATCTTGACCGTTTTCATATCTATTCGTTCATTGTAATTAATAAAACCTTCCCTAATTCATTCAATACCTCGAATTCGACAAAGACCTTGATTATGTCATACATGTGATTCAATATTTTAACTCAAAATGAATACGATGATCCTTAAATTTGACTAATTATCTATATTTTTTTTTTATATGTGTTTGGTAACTTCTGTTTTCTTTCCAGGTAATTTGCTCTTAGTTAATGCAGACTACGAAAAGTATGTTTAGTACAATTGCAAAAGGGTAAGCAAAATGAATATTCCGGGCTGTATTGTATATCATATGAAAATATAACCATGACTTCATAATAAGCATGATTCTATAGTTTGTTGATCTACTTGAGGAATAAGGAAACAATAGCTGAATAACATCCCACAGATATATCTAATATTCGCTTCATAAAATGCTCTGATATCAATCAACTCAGTTTGCGGTTTAATACAATCTGAACATGAAAATCCCCCATAAATTGTGCATGGTCCATTTACAGAAATCCTTTCAGTCTGATTGGTGTGCTTTTACTTACTTACCTTCGGGCCTGGAGACATCGATTAGGGCATTTTCTATGGAGCTAATGAAATTGATTGTGGATAGGACCATTAGTTGTTCGTAGTAGATAGCATTTTGAAAAATTTGTCTCTATGTGTAGTCCGAAACATATTTGCTAAGAGATATATGGGGGTATAATATATCTGTACAATTTATTGATTTTAACTATCATTCAATTTTTGAACGTGATTTCTTGGAGAGTATATTTGATAAATTGAATTAAATATCTTCTTTGTGACATATATATGTATATATATATATATATATATATATATATATATATATATATATATATATATATATATATATATATATATATATATATATATATATATATATATATATATAATCTCTTGATAATTATTAGCAATAACAGGCTTGTTGAATCTCAAAAAACTCGATTTTATTAAAAAGTTGACTTTTCGCTACGACATTCGTGGCTTTATCAAAACTTTTGAAAAAATTGAAATTTCTTTGACATTTATTGATTTGAAAAAATTAGAATAGAAAAAGACTACTATGTTTCACTAAAATTTTTCGCCTGTGGCCATTCTTTGTTATTTATTACGTGCTATTCAGTCCAATATTAACATTCAAATCTGTTATTATTAGATGGTAAGGGAAACCACAGAAACCTTTACCCACGTAATGCTCGAAATATTTTTTTTTCAAAAATTTCTCATTGCGGCTGTGGCCGTCTTCAGTTATTAATTACGTGCTATTTAGACCAATATCAACAGACAGATCTGTTGATATTAGATGGGAAGGGAACCACAGAAACCTTCACCCACGTAATGTACAAAATAGGTTTAAAATATTTGATTGTTGTCTTTAAAAAGACATTACTTGTAATTTTGGAGATCAGATGTTATAAACTATACTTTCTTTTTAGAAAAATTGAAAATTCTAGATGTTTAGATTTTGTCTAAGAAGATGAGTTGTTATGGTTAGATTTTGTTCGTTGAATTATTTTGTTTTGATTTATGTTGTTTCTTAGAAAAATTAAAGAATTAAATCTGCGTATATTGAACTCAAATGTTTGATATCTGTTCTGTCATTTACGACTTTATTTAAATTTTTCTGAATATGTAACATTTCTAAAATTTCTCTGCGTTTTTGATCTTTTTCTATTTCTTTTTGTGCTATTAAAGTTGAAAGTATGATTCTCATTGTTTTTATGTTTTATTAGTGCTGTGGTTTGTGTTCTGGTATATTTGTGTGCTTTTAGTCTTCCTTCTAAATTTTGAAAAGTTTGTTCTATATATGATTTATTACAATTATTACAGGGTATACTATAAACAACATGAGATTTTTGCAGAAGAGGTGTAATGTCTTTTTAAAGACAACAATCAAATATTTCAAATCTATTTTGTACATTACGTGGGTGAAGGTTCCTGTGGTTCCCTTCCCATCTAATATCAATAGACCTGTCTGTTGGTATTGGACTAAATAGCACGTAATTAATAACTGAAGACGGCCACAGCCGCAATGAGTAATTTTTGAAAAAAAAAAGATAAATAGTACCCTATTCTTTGACTTTTCAAAATCAAAATAATTTGAACCTATTTCGAACATTAAAGGTTTCTATGGTTTCCCTTACCATCTAATAATAACAGATTTGAATGTTAATATTGGACTGAATAGCACGTAATAAATAACAAAGAACGGCCACAGCCGAAAAATTGTAGGGACACACAGTAGTGTTTTTCTATTCAAATTTTTTCAAATCAATAAATGTCAAAGAAATTTCAATTTTTTCAAAAGTTTTGATAGTCGTGGCGAAACGTCAACTTTTTAATAAAATCGAGTTTTTTGAGATTCAACAAGCCTGTTATTGCTAATAATTATCAAGAGATTAGAAATAGTTCACAAGCAACAACAATTCGAATGAATATATATATATATATATATATATATATATATATATATATATATATATATATATATATATATATATATATATATATATATATATATATATATATATATATATATATATATATATATATATATATATATATATATATATATATATATATATATATATATGTCACCCTATTCGTAACTGAATTAATGATTATAGAATATGATTTTGTGGGATTGCAGTCAAGTAAACTTTGAAGACTCTTTTTTCCGAGCTTTTTTCTTAACTCGAGCTTTCGAGACTATATATAGTCCCTTCATCAGGAGAACTGAAACAAGCAAAATATACATGAACACGGAATAATACATCCGGTGAAAGGACTTACGAATGTGGTTACCGTGGTTAAGCTAAATGTCTGTTTTTTTTTTTGATACTACACAACCTAGATGTTGTGAAATGTAAATTGATCGACGTTCGATAGATTTTCCTGTATGTTTTTGATTTTTAATATTATTTATAATCTCACATTCGTAAGTTCTTTCACCGGATGTATTATTCTGTGTTCATGTATATTTTGATTGTTTCAGTTCTCCTGATGAAGGAACAATATAGTCTCGAACGCTCGAGTTCAGAAAAGAAAAAAGAGTCTTCAAAGTTTGTTTTTATTTGAATGCAATCCCACATCATATTCTTTATATATATACCGTCAAACGGGGTGAATCGGGACAGTTTTTACATGTTTTTGTAAATAATTTTTTTCGTGAATTATATATTCTCTAAAGTAGTGTCAAAAGTTAGGTCACTGCTAGAGCTTTGAAACGCCATATCATCCTTACCTGTCACTGTGTCACGTGATTGAAAAGAAATTTTTTTGTTGGTGTACTGATTCGCCCCGCAAAAGTGGCCAATCGGGACACCCATTTATTTTATTAGAAATTATCGATACACCCCATGAAACATAGTAGTCTTTTTCTATTCAAATTTTTTCAAATCAATAAATGTCAAACAAATTTCAATTTTTTCAAAAGTTTTGATAAAGCCACGAATGTCGTGGCGAAACGTCAACTTTTTAATAAAATCGAGTTTATTAAGATTCAACAAGCCTCTTATTGCTAATAATTATCAAGAGATTAGAAATAGTTCACAGGCAACAACAATTCGAATAAATAATATATTTATATATATATATATATATATATATATATATATATATATATAATATATATATATATATATATATATATATATATATATATATATATATAATATATATATATATATATATATATATATATATATATATATATATATATATATATATATATATATATATATATATATATATATATATATATATATATATATGTATATATATATATATATATATATATATATAAATATATATATATATATAATAAAAAAAAATAAATATATATATATATATATATATATATATATATAATATATATATATATATATATATATATATATATATATATATATATATATATATATATATATATACCGACCGAGTGAGGCGGTCTGCTTGAGTTATAGAGATGAACTCCTTCAGCTAGGTGCATATTGAGGAATGGTCAGATCGGATATTTTTGGAGGGGTGGTAAGGTTCAGAGGATACATAAAAGCCCTGCATTCGCTGAGTTTTGTAAGTTTGCAGTGACTTAACTACGCAATGACAAATTACAGTGCCATCCATAGGAAACTAATGAATACCTCACTTCAGGTCAAAGAGAAACGCCAAACGCCAAAAATTCATATTACTTCATTATACTCATAGGTGGAGACTATAAATGTGAGGTTCTAGAGCGTGTAACATCGTTCGATGTTCCAATATGCATGCACACGACGCAGGTAGCAGTGCTCATATTCATTTCTTTTCTTTTCAGGTATCGATCTGAATATAAATATTTATATACATATACCAACATTAGTAACTTTCAACACAAATTGATACAAAAGATGCATCCGACATTCTTTCACATTTATATCAATTAATTTTGTTAATCTTTCAAGAATGGAAGATACTGAAAAATACTGAAATTAGTTTCCCTCTCATTTTAAATGAATTCTACTTTTTTCTAAGGACATTAAAAATATTGTTGATTCTCATGACGACTACTGTCCTCCGAAATTCTGCATTAATACAACAATACTTGGAACTATTACAGTGTTCATGGAACCGAACTAAAGCACACTTCACAGTCCCCTTCCATTTCCAGCAACTTCGTAACGCGAACGGCGAAATTGAAACAAACGGACTTGCAGGGCTTTTCCAAAACGGCAAGACGAAATAAAAAACCTCCTGAAGTTTAATCGAAACTTTTGGGACCACTTTAAATAGGAAAGAACATCAGGGTAGGGCAATAAACAGTCACTATCTACTCCAATATTATACCCGTTCCTTCTTTGGGATTTGAGTCTTCACTCGAGGATTTCTGTGAGCTGGTATACGATCAAGAAATTTAGATGGATATTTCATATTTCGTAGGTTGTTGGTTTTCGGTTGAAAACGATTATATATAACTGAAGATGAAACTTTTTCAAGATTTTGAGTTATCATATTTAACTCAGATATTGATTGGTTTTTAGAGGTTCTATGAAATTTTTAGTGTAACCTTATCTTTTACACTCATTAGGTCAATAACTTGCTTTTCTTTCCTGAAGTTTTCATGATGTTTTCTAGGGCTCCCAAAGGGTAAAAACGGAACCCTATTACTATGACTTCGCTGTATGTCCGTCCGTCTGTCCGTCACCAGGCTGTATCTCAAGAACCGTTATAGCTAGACAGTTGAAATTTTCACAAATTTTGTATTTCTGTTGCCACTAGAACAAGAAATACTAAAAACAAAATAAAATGAATATCTAAGGGCGGCTTCCATATAATAAACGCGATTCTTTTGCCATTTTTTGCTCGATATCAATAATGGCAACAGGTAGGCACTAGAAATATTTACAAAATACTCAGTTGCAAAAATAATATAATGAAAGGTAACAGAGATTGAAAGGGCTAATCAAACAGTTAAATTAATTTATATATATATATATATATATATATATATATATATATATATATATATATATATATATATATATATATATATATATATATATATATAAATATATGCTATATTAGGTTGAGGCGAGGGGTGAATATCTGGTGATTTATGGTGTACAACATGAATGATGTAAGATGATTTAATACACGTTTAAGAGTATCTACGGTGATTTATCGAGGATTTAGTGATTTATTGGTGATTTACAGTGATTTACTGAGAATTAACGGTGATTTATTGAGGATCTACCGAGAATTTAGAACAGCTATTTATGTATTGAACATGCGCCTTGCTCCTCTCGTGACTTCTATCTGCAAAATTGATACTGCCAACACTGCCCGCAGCCACCGAGGCTGCGGGCAGTGTTGCCACTGGCTTGAAATTTATAAGGATCTATCAATGATTTATTGATGATTTAAGAGATCTGACGGAGATTTATAAGGATTTATTTCTTGAAAATGATTCAAGGTGTACAAGATTTGGGGCAGATATTCACCCCTCGGATTAAGGCTATTCTGACTATGGAAGCTCTCCAATTACTAGTCAATTTATACTACGAACTCTATATTTTGTCCAACTTTGCGGACTTCATCAGGAGTAAAACTGAAAATTACATCACAAGTTACAGATCAAAATTGAAACGACGTGTTCACATCTCGGCATCAGGTCGAAGACATCTTGTTTAGTCATATTATGACGTCAGAGTGGCAAACCTCAATTCAAAAAATTGAATTAACAAAACAAAGGAGCTGGTTAAAAAACATCTTCATAATAAACTACAGTTGATTTGAGCCACCATTTCAACATACAATTTCTGTATTATGATACTGTATGACCAGGAGAATTATCAATCATGAATTTTATATTAATGGAATGTGATAATTTTTTCTCTATCAAAATAATCATAAAAACTGATGAACAACAAAACAATAAACCGACGATAAAATAATTACTTCTCTTTTCGATTTATTAACGATGACAACGATAGTCAGAAAAAGGGACATAAAATATAAAAATAAAAATAAGCAAATCATACACACGGTCTCACATATGTCACATATCAGTCACATGATTCTGTGTTGGTTATAAACGCAAGAAAGGAAACAATAATTTCCATTCATAAGTAAACACGAATGGGATGTGAGAATTCACTGAAACAAATCATTTCATGATAACAAATCAAACTAACAAAAAAATAACGTTATTTTCTTTACAACTATTAAATTTATTCATAATGAAAAATGAATTTGGAAAAGAAACAAAACGAAAAAATCTATTAATTGGCAAATGCCAATCTATAATCTCAGCATATCAGTCAGAAACACTGTGGTAGTTCCAATATATATATATATATATATATATATATATATATATATATATATATATATATATATATATATATATATATATATATATATATATATAATATATATATATATATATATATATATATATATATATATACACAGGGCCGGATATACGAATTTGCCGCCCATGGGCCCAAAGCATTTCGCCTCCCAAACGCGACAATTGGCCTGACCTAAAATAATACTATTTGAACGTCAATATCTTACAAATGAATTCGAATAACATCTTAATAATGTTATAGCTTCATATAACCTCACTAACTATGATCTAGGAATAATGCTAATTAGTATTATGTGAAATATTTGCAGAGAATCTATGATTTCCTTTTACACCTCAAGATATCGTTTTAACTGTTAAACTAAACATAGGTCAATAATTGATATCATAATTAACGGAAAAATATGGATTAAAGGAAAAGTTACATGTTTCGTCACTTGTAGTCGACGAGATCTTAAAAAACCCAGTAGTCCTTCATATTGTTTTTTGTCTCATTATTTATTAATGGTTTCCCAACCATTCAGAAACAAAAAAAAATTTCACTCATTTTTAAACCACATAAACTGAAAAAAAATCAATTTTGTGTTTTCAAAGGGAATTTTTATATCAGGAAATTAAGAAATCGAAAACGATTCAATGATGAAACTTCTTACTGAGAGCTGAAACATTCAATTCATAGTGAAACTTTTCAAAAAAATTAAATTCAAGTTTTCAGATTTTTTTAAGCCTAGCTTTAATATCAGCGAATGTATCAATGACATCATTGAATTCAAGCTTACGTTATGCTGCACAGTTGCTGGCTGGTGTACACAAAAACATCTTAAGAGCTAGCTACCCTTGCATTTGGTTATAAGTTCTGAAGATCTTTGGACAAAATATATCTGTTCAATTGTGAAGCGACATTTCTTCTGTACTGGATGCCTTTTCTTTGCTCAGATCTTTCAAATCATGACATTCAACAACAAAAAAAGGAGCTTCAATATCTGTTGAATAATTAGTGAATAAATCTGAGTGGAAACAAAAATTCTGCATAAAACGCTCTTGATTTTTAAGCAAAATTTAACTGGCCTTCAAAATTTGCCGCCCCTGAAAATTTGCCGCCCTGGGCCCATGCCTAAATCCGGCCCTGTATATATATATATTTATATATATATATATATATATATATATATATATATATATATATATATATATATATATTTATATATATTTATATATATATATATATATATATATATATATATATATATATATGAATGAGCGGCAGCAACGCTTAGCCGGACATCAATTTTAAAACTGAAGCATTTCTTCATCTTCGCAGTTGAAACTTTTCATTCATTAAGCAGTTGAGATGATTAGATTTTCTTAGTGAGTACAATTTAATTTCTTAGCAGTTGCAATCTAATTTTAAATTCAGAAGAAGAAATGTAACGTTTCAATGTACCATTTATGACTAATGTGTTACCGAAACGGTGTAAGTATATAAATGATGCTGTAATTACATATCGACCAGATTAGGTATGTTTGAGTTCATCTGAATTTGTAAGCCTTTAGTAAACATAGTAAACTCTGATCAACTCTGTCGCAATTATTTGTTTTTCGACTGATGGAAAACAACTGGGAGAAGTGCGGTCCAGCGAAATTCGATATAAAAAACGTCAAACGAACTGAAAAAAACATGATCTCATAACAACCAGTCAGAGGAGAAACCCGGTGAAATCATTAAATTGTATCAAGAGTTACGGTGCCAATTAACCGAATCAGAGTCGTCCAACTTCCAACTTAGCAGTTGCGACATGTCCCGAGAGCTGGGTTTATTTTCAAATGCGTGGAAAAAATTGCCGATGTTCGACTAATTAAGCGTGCATACTGTGTGATCTGATTTCAAATCGCAACGGCTATGGAATAAAGCTCAGGAGACACGTGACAGAGTCATAGGTCACTGCATCGAAGTTGGTCTGGAAACGACGTGTTGAATTCAAATAAGCTTTCACTATTGGGGTAAGTCGATCAGTTAGGCTGAGGATTTTTGGGAGCATAGCGGTGGGCCAGCAGTTAACAAAAAATATGAAAATTCATCTCTTCTTACTGAGTTTTTATTGTATGCGTATTGCGCTATAATCATACTGATCCAAACCATAAATACCAGATCTAGTTTGAGCCTGGAAAATTATGGAAAAGATAGAACTCCATAAGTGAGATCTTGTTAGAATATATTTTATGAATTCTTTTTCGCTTCTTTAGGAGAAATAGATGTGAAACATCATTCATGAAAAAAAAGTTTTATTATTGTATATGTAGACGAAACACTAAAACTTACTTCACCAACAAGGCAGACACGAAATACAACAAGATGTGCATATATTACTTACTTATACGAAATCATTACCTCATAGAACTCAAACAAAAAATAGAATCAATAAAATATTGAAAATATAAAAAAAACAAAAAAAAATCCATAACCGTGATATGCTACGATTAACTAATGATATATCACATATTTCTGATTCACATAACATCAAAGTAGCTCACACTATACTTAATCAGATTCAACATACTAAATTAAAAACTTGAAACACCTTATTGGAAAGAATCTCCTGTAGTGTTTAGTATACGTTTCAAGAATTGTGGAAAATCATATTGTGGACAAACTTTCTGCCATTAAGAAGAAAGTTTGAAAACACACAAATAAGCAAAAATACAGACTGCAGCACTAATAGAGCATATGAATAATAAGAACCTCAACTTAAATTTTAACTGTACCACAATTTTATATCTAGAAATAGATGAAAAATGCCGAAAAATTTAAGTAATATTACATACATAAATTTTAACGAAACTCATAAATGATTCAAACGCTACTAAAGCTTCAAGTATAATATTAACATATTTAACATCATCCACAACACAAAAATAACCTAATAAACTGAGGCATAAACAACAGTACTTTTTCAATATCATCCACTTCATTAGCTACCCCTATTGGAGATAGGGGTTAATTACAGTCAAGACAGCGGGTAATTTCCTATTAAAGACAAATCTGTAAATCAACTAATTAAGAACATATTATGCACATTAAATGGGTAAGGGTGTTCTCATACTATCTAATATTAGCAGACCTGACTACTGACAATAGACTAAATAGCTGTAATTTTTAACTGAATAGAGCTACAGTGAAAACATAGATGAAACTCAAATCTTGGTTTGTTGAGTTTTAGATTCTTCTGATTTAAAAGTTTCGAAAAATTGACGAAACGTGAAGTGTACTCGGTTTCCTGTTATTACCCGTATAAGATATATATATATATATTTTTATATATATATATATTTATATATATATATATATATATATTTATATATATATATATATATATATATATATATATATATATATATATGTATATATATATATATATATATATATATATATATATATATATATATATTTATATAATATATATATATATATATATATTATATTATATATATATATATATACACATACAAATTTGAAGATATTCGCAGATTGGCACTTCCATTTATTCTAATTGTTCTAATATGTCATAAATACTTACTCATCTCTCAAAAACTATGATGTTATGAGGATTCGTTGTCATCGCCCATTTGGTCACATGAACGGTATACTAATGATGAGATTACACAGGAAGCGATTATATATATATATATATATATATATATATATATATATATATATATATATATATTATATATATATATATATATATAAATATATATATATATATATATATATATATATATCGCTCCTGTATATATTTATGTAATATATATATATATATATATATATATATATATATATATATATATATATATATATATATATATATATAATATATATAATATATATATATATATATATTATATAATATATATATATATATATATATATATATATATATATATATATAATATATATATATATATATATATATATATATGCAGACACTACCAACTTTGATTGAAATCTATGGTGTATCTTGGTGTGATTCATTCATAGCGCCACTGTTCCCAAGAGACCTTCTGCATCCAAATAACGTCAGCAGGGACTAGCTTGATTCACCTCCGACCGATCGAAACCTGTCTAATTAGTTGACGCAAATTGGCACCAATTTTGACCTAGGCAGAACCAACCTAGATACTCGATTAAGAAAACGGAGAGGCCAAGCGTGCTCGTCCAGAGCTAACTTGATTAGCCAAGTTTCAAATAAGCCATGAGAAATATGTCTTTCGAAGTAAATCTCTGATTTTAAGAGGTTTCAATTTGGTCGTAGGAGTTGAAACTATATTCTCTGTTTAGATATCAAATAATTTGAGCAATTAAGTTCGAATAAATCGACGAGAATGCCATATCAATATTTATTATGTAAAATGATAATGTTTGGAGTTTTCAGCCTTTATAATTTTTATTTCATCGAATAATTTGTTAGGAAGTCCATCATCTCTTCCACTATTTATTTCTTTTGACAAAGAGCCTACCGAGTACAATGTGGAAAGAAATAATTATGGATTTTTTTGGATATGAAATATAAGTACCAAGAATAGCGATTAGTAGTATTTCACTTTGAAATTCAGTTTAAATTAATTTGGTAGTTATCGGAATATGAGAAAATTTTTTTTTTAACGTGTTGTAGAAATTGCGATGTTTTATATTGGGGAGATATACTGCCTCACAATAAGATATATTTCATTGCCGATTAAGAGTTTCACCCAAAGTAAATATTGATTTTTGTAAGGTAAGATCATTCAATTTCATGAAATTTCAAAAAGTTTTCGTCAAAACCTCAAAGTCTTTAAAAAACAGCTGCTGTTAAATTTGTACAATTTGTTTATTTCATCTTTATGTTGTAGAAGCCCTTGAAGAATAAGTAAATGAACTTCTAAACCTTGGCAGAGAAATAAGCATTATTTGATTCAAACTCCACCAGAGCATAAATTTCCAAATCATTTCACAATATATATTTTATATATATATATATATATATATATATATATATATATATATATATATATATATATATATATATATATATATATATATATATATATATATATATATATATATATATATATATATATATATATATATATATATATATATATATATATATATATATATATATATATATATATATATATATATATATATATATATATATATATATATATATATATATATATATATATATAAATATATATATATATATATATAACTTTTTTATAATTATTAGCAATAACAGGCTTGATGAATCCCAAAAAACTCGATTTTATTAAAAAGTTGACTTTTCGCCACGACATTCGTGGCTTTATCAAAACTATATATCCATGCGTGATAAAGCCACGAATGTCGTGGCGAAACGTCAACTTTTTAATAAAATCGAGTTTTCTGAGATTCACCAAGCCTGTTATTGCTAATAATTATCAAAAAGTTAAAAATAGTTCACAGGCAACAACAATTCAAATAAATATATATATATATATATATATATATATATATATATATATATATATATATATATATATATATATATATATAAGTAAGAATTATTCGTGTTAAACGGAAAACACGCCCGTGGTTATAAAATTAAGTGAACTAGGACATTTATTTGAAACTAATCAAACAAACCTCTTAGCGGAGCTGGTTATAAGAGTTCACGAATGCCATTGCGATAAAATTCGGGGCGATTGCTGCCTGCGGTGTGTAATGTTGAATCACATCGAAATTGATGTGTCAGCTTTACTCTTGCTTAGCGAATATGGTAGCCACCTTCGGGTGTCCGGACGTACTAGTTCTCGTTGCCGAAATGTTTTCTTCTGTTCTGAAAGATGTGGTTCAATTGTTTCCGACTGTTGGCGCTGTGTCATATTTATATGTCATGGAGTTACTAGAAGAAATATGTATGACCGTTTGAAATGTTGGTTTGGTTATCACTCTTGGTGGATGGATGATACTGATGAGCCCCGATAAGGGCGAAACAGTCTGTCTATCAATTTCCATCGATTGTGATAAACAAATTAACATTTCGAACAATTACCGTCTGGGGTAGATGTTGATATTTCGATGTTTCGTGAACTCTTATAACCAGCTCCGCTAGGAGGTTTGTTTGATTAGTTTCAAATAAATGTCCTAGTTCACTTAATTATATATATATATATATATATATATATATATATATATATATATATATATATATATATATATATATATATATATATATATATATATATATATATATATATATATATATATATATATATATATATATATATATATATATATATAAATATATATATATATATATATATATATATATATACATATACATATACATATATATATATATATATATATATATATATATATATATATATATATATATATATATATATATATATATATATATATATATATATATATATATATGTATATATATGTTGTTGTTGTTTATGCATGTGTTGTTTCATGATTTTATTGTCTTTTCTTAGCAACAACGTGCTATTTGAATAAGAAAGAAATTCTTGACTGAACGCCTAATAGTTTATCAAACAACAAGGTTTAGAAACGACTAATTGCACACGAGCGAGACAAATTGATGGACTGAGCCGAAGGCAAGGTCTACAAGTTGAGCGAGTGTGCAAAGAGGTTTTCAAAAAAGTTGCTACTTTTCATACGACTGCAAATAGAAACCACACATAAAATTTCTGCAGAATCCGACATTTTCTTCAACAATCTTTGGAAATAACAATATTCTGAAGTATCTAATCACAATCAACAATACAATAGTGCTGTGACGGTTGCGATGGAACTCAGATAGCTTGAAACATTCCAGAATTTTGATGTTGGTAGGAGAGTACCATAAGTATAATATATTCGTAATGAAATGAAATAGTTTTCTGAAATGACTTTTTATTATCTGAAATGACAATTAGAATTGATTTATCAAGAACAATACACGTATGCCTACTAAATATAATGGCATTCATATACAAAGAATATTACAAAAAGAAAATGGCAGTGAACGAGAGACGCGTGCGCAAAGATGACATATCCATGCGTGAAGTGTTTTGCACACGGTGTGTGTCAAGTACCGCTTTCGGAGCGAGTCTCACCTATCCTCAATGCACTTGTACATACAAGTGTATCCTCTGAACTAGCTGAAGGAGTTAATCCCAAACAAGCTGCCCGCCTCCCTGACACACACTTCAGGAAGGAATGAAGCACATGTGTTTCCTTTTTTGGCAGTCGTATCAAAAGTCAGTTATATATATATATATATATATATATATATATATATATATATATATATATATATATATATATATATATATATATATATATATATATATATATATATACATATGAATATATATTTATATACATATACATATATATATATATATATATATATATATATATATATATATATATATATATATATATATATATATATATATATATATATATATATATATATATATATATATATATATATATAAATATATATATATATATATATATATATATATATATATATATATATATATATATAATATATATATATATATATATATATATATATATATATATATATATATATATATATATATATATATATATATATATATATATATATATATATATATATATATATATATATATATATATATATATACATATATATATACATATATATATATATATATATATATATATATATATATATATATATATATATATATATATATATATATATATATATATATATATATATATATAATATATATATATATATATATATATATATATATATATAAAATATATATATATATATATATATATATATATATATATATATATATATATATATATATATATATATATATATATATATATATATATATATAAATATGTATATATATATATATATATGTAATTATTTATTCGAATTGTTGTTGCCTGTGAACTATTTCTAATCTCTTGATAATTATTAGCAATAACAGGCTTGTTGAATCTTTAAAAACTCGATTTTATTAAAAAGTTGACGTTTCGCCACGACATTCGTGGCTTTATCAAAACTTTCGATAAAGCCACAAATGTCGTGTCGAGACGTCAACACATCGAGTTTCTTAAGTATTCACAACCCTGTCATAGCTAATAATTATCAAGAGATAATTATTATATATATATATATATATATATATATATATATATATATATATATATATATATATATATTATATATATATATATATATATATATATATATATATATATATATATATATATATATATATATATATATATATATATATATATATATATATATATATATATATATATATATATATATATATATATATATATATATATATATATATATATATATATATATATATATATGTAATTATTTATTCGAATTGTTGTTGCCTGTGAACTATTTCTAATCTCTTGATAATTATTAGCAATAACAGGCTTGTTGAATCTTAAAAAACTCGATTTTATTAAAAAGTTGACGTTTCGCCACGACATTCGTGGCTTTATCAAAACTTTCGATAAAGCCACGAATGTCGTGGCGACACGTCAACTTTTTAATACCATCGAGTTTTTTAAGATTCAACAAGCCTGTAATTGCTAATAATTATCAAGAGATAATTATTATTATTATATATATATATATATATATATATATATATATATATATATATATATATATATATATATATATATATATATAAATAATCCTGGGTTTGCTGGTGTTATCTTATATGCAGACGATTCATACGTCATAGTAACAGTAGATGATGTTCAAACAGCTGAAACTTCTGCTCTGACTCAATGAAGGAATGTGATGGAAACCAAATAAAGCTTAATAAGGAAGCAAACGGATATTCTTTCAGACTCTTCAATTAAGTCAGAAATTTTGTAGTACCATATCCATGAATGACAGGTAGATATCTACACTTCTTCCAAATTACTTGGACTAAATATTGACCATAACATGAAATGGAAAAACCAGTGCAGATCCATTCGCTGAGTATTTTGATATACAAGTTAGTTACGTAAATACTGCTGCTTAAATATTCAGTAAAGTTTGAATATCTAGCTCAAAATAAACATCAATCAATGAAAAATTAATCCTCCTACTATTTTGCACACTATAGGTCATATTTCAAACAATTCCCTTTAGATTTCTCGTTAACTTTATCGACTTTGTGCTATTTGAAATTCATTTCGACTATCGAATTCGCTCTTTTCCATGTCAAAGCTGTAATATATTTCATCTTTCCCACTCCAGATGAATTCAAATACATGGCGCTTGTTAGTTTTCTTGAAGATTTCCAAACAAACGCTGCCGTAGGAAAATATATGCGCATAATGAGCGAGCGAATACTGCTTCCGAAGATCTGCGTCTTTGAACTATATATTTTTTGGCTTTCGCAATATCTGCTTAATTAAATTCAGTTTTTTTGTATGCTTTGGATACATTGAATTACTGTATTCTTATATTGGCAAGTGAAGGTGAGACACACTGCTCGATATAAGCAGCTGTTAAACGCATTTCGTACTTTTTGGTCCTCATCAGAACGATATAGCAAAGTTATGGTTGGACAAACTTGTAGATGGAGAAAAAAACATTCGAAATCCTTTTTTGCAAATAACTATCGCACATTTGCAGCTACAGCTCGGACACTCCGAATTCATTAATATATAAGCCACGGAGGCAATTTACGTCTTCTACAGGATCTCGGACCAACTAAATCTCAAGATACAACCAGTGCGATGGCCTTTTGCAATGAAGGATTTCGAATATCTTGTTTCTCCATCTACAAATTTGTCCAACCATGACTTGGCTACGCTGTTCTGATGCGGACCAAAAAGTCCGAAATACATGTAAACAGCTGCACCCGTATGCGAATTATGATCTTAACAATGTTTGAGATATATATATATATATATATATATATATATATATATCTTTATATATATATTTATATATATATATATTATATATATATATATATATATATCTTCATATGAAATGACAAGGAAATAAAATTTCTACATTTATTATTCAGTCGTTTACAGATTTAAAACTGTAGATCTTCGATTTATTAATAAATAATTAATTGATTGATTACACGATCTTATAATTTTATTCGTTTGTGAAGTTGGTTGTCCTTTTAACTTATGCAGCGTATGGATTGTCTGGCTATTGAAACGAAATAGTACAACACAAGAAAGATCATCGAAAAAGATAAATAAGCGTTTATTAATTTGATCGATTTGAAGAAAAATATTTTTCTCCAGAATGTGACCCAGGAAGTTGTGAAACATTCAATAATAGTCTAAAGGGCCACTTGTGTGGGCGACAAATAACATTGGGAGGAGGGTGCATCTTATATTTCCTACGCGCCACGCGCGAATATCCTTTTAGTGAGAGCTCAGGTTGTCCTTGGAGGATACAGTGCGAACAGGAGGAATGGGGGCATTCAGTCGAGGAGCCAACAGGGTCTCCAATGTGTCCCAGGAGGCCATTGTGATGAATCGGGTCCAATATTCACTTGTTACTAGTATGTCTTCTTTTTTGGACGGCTTCTAATGGAACTTGATATTTTTTATTTCTTTACAAAAAACGTTTCAAGAGTACCTATTTACGAGAATAGCGCTATTCGAGTTATGAAAGTACACTCTATTTTTATTATTGTACAAGAAAGATAACAACTGGTGTCTTGTTGTCACTTGACGGCTTCTTTTAAAGATACATACTATTATTCAAATAAAGTAGGATTAATATGATATTTTAAAAACAAATCACGTCTATAATGGAAATATGTATTGAATTAAAAATTTAATTCTAAACAATTACTTCTATCCACTAATTCTTCATGAAGATGAATGTAAAATTTTTCAGACTTAAAATTTTTTACAAAACCATTTTATTATTTGAAGTAGCTAACTATTCAGTCAAGTAACGATAAGTGTCATATACAATCAAGAAAAATCAGAATTTAAATTATAAATTCTGATTTTCATAAAAAATATATTGAAGCAATTAGATGTAAAACTTGTTCCGATTGTCTGGTTTTGGATACGCTGTTCATTCCATCGATTATTCTTTGACAACTCGTCATATCCTTCGATTCTTTTAGTACTGATAACATTAGTATGCGTACATGTATGTTAACTATAGTTGATTTTTCATCAGAATATCGAAGCTTTGAGTTTTGGCCTTACAAAAAATCCTTTCAGCAAATGGTCGGTCTGAAATTCATTTTGTTGTTATTTCATGTAGCTGTGTGTATTGAAAGATTGAATTCAATTTTGATAGTAAGGGAACACAGTCGTGATCGAGGATATGTTAATGAATGATTTTGTCTATAAGAGCACAAAAAAGAATGCAATATTGATTATTTACCTGCTGTCAAAAATCCCATGTAAATGGAATGTAAATAGGGAGTTTTTGAGACCCTAAATTCACACGTAAATTACGTTTTCGGTTATTCTGAGCATGCGCAGGAGCTTTGAAATTAGCGAGACGGTTATTAACCGATAACGTACTACGTTATCAACGGGACCTTAACGTTCGCTTAATAAACGTCCGTTATATTCGCGGTGTTGACAAGTTTAAACGCGCTTGTGTTAAATTGTTACAAACTAAATAAAAATAGACTATTTAAACTATGTTTATTTCTTACTATGTGGCAACCATCAATCGAGTCTGCGTAGTCTGCGATCTGATGTTTTGAGATTGACAGTTTCCGTATTTTTATTGGTTATATCACAGTGCTATTTTGGTTTGTTTATTTGTGTAAATTTGCCGGCTAATTTTGATATTTTTTCAAGGGTTTTTGTTCACTTGCCACGATAGTTAAAAAAATGTCACTCTTAAAAAAAAGACTACGATTTACAGATATGGAGGATCTGTTACTTATTAGAGTGGTTCTAAGTAATAATCCATTTGAAAACCCAGATATTTGGTCAGTGATTCAGCAGCAAATTTCCCTTATAACAGGAAAATTATTTTCAATGAGAACAGTAAAATACATAAGCCTTCGATGCCTAAGAAATATATTTGCCCAAATTAATCATAATTATCACTACAAATTATTGCATTTACCAGTTGCTTTATGTCCAGATCGTGTAATTATTGGGTTTGGTATCTGCAAAGTTTGGCATAACCGTGGCAAATCCTCTCTTTGAAAATGGAAACTTCTTTTCACCTCTTCAGCCTCAATATTATACAAATCGAATCCGGGTATGTTTCCATCAATATTTTCACGTCCTTGTTCCTCTTCAAAGATGTTATGTAAGATTATACCTCTCATTAAATTATCATCCACTCCCCTGCGCCTGATCGCTATATAGTCTATTACATCTTCCATGATAATTTACCCAAAGAACGCTAATAATAGGTGAATGAAAATTGGAAAAATCACCCGACAAAAAATAATACAAAAACACAAGAGAGGTTATACTTATTTGACGTTCGCAATATATTTGAATGCAAAATCTCTTTTTGGATCTTCAGCCCATTAATAACGTTTTCCGTTCTGCGCAAACTCAACATAGCGGTTTACGATAAATACGTTGACTTTAAATAGAAACTCAAAAACTCCCTATTATCGCGAAATTACAGCGAATATTTCCCTCCTGTCAAAAATCCCTTGTAAATGGAATGCAATTATCGAAAATTACAGCGATAATTGCACTGTAGAAAGCGAAAGAGCCCTGCGATAATTGCATTGTAGACCGATAATTGCATAGTAGCATAGTTCAAATTACGGTTATTGATGACAAGCTGATAATTTATGAATTATTAACGTCAGTTTGACAAGTTTAAAGTTTATTCGGGAAATATTCCCCTAAATTGCACTCGTGCATCAAAATAACCGGATAATTTCGTATTCCAGCGTGTTGTCTTTAAAAAACTGCATTCGGTCATTTTCATAAAATGAAAATGAACTCATGCAGTTTTTTGACAACACGCTGTCATGCAAAATTATCGGTAATTTTGATGCACTTGTGCAATTACTTACGATAATTGCACTGTAGATAGCAAAAGAGCCTTGCGATAATAAATTGCACTGTAGACCGATAATTTCACAACTCATAATATGGCTATTGATGACAACCTAAGAATTTATAAATTTCTAACGTCAGTTTGACAGTTCATTCGGGAAATAATCCCACGAATTACACTCGTTAATCGAAATAACAGGATAATTTCTTATTCCAGCTTGTTGTCTATGAAAAACTGCATATTTTGGTGAAAAATGAAAACGAACTCATGCAGTTTTTCGACAATACGGTGTAATGCGAAATTGTCGGTTATTTTGATGCACTTATGAAATTACTTACGACTATTTCCTTTTCTTAATTTTCACCAATCACAAACGCGCAATTTTGAATTACGAATGGTTTCTAGATGAAAAAACTGTATGACAGCACCTACCAATAGTTTTTTCGAGTTTACCGACGGCAAAACTTGACAGCTGTTGTCACCAAAAATTATAATTTATGTATTAATTGTACTATGAATAATTAAGTTTGTACTATTTCGTGATTGAATAAATTACCTGTTTTTCAGTTTTCAAATTGATACGTATGAATATTTATTATGTATGCATGTATAAAAAGTAGTATGTTTTGTGAGCTATGTATTTACAGAATAATGTGTCACTCATGAAATAGTCAAATACCATTCGGTCATCTAATTTTTCCTGTGAAAAAAATTGAAAAAACACAACGCTAAGTTATATCTTTTTAACAAAATGCAGGTGTTGCCACCAGCATGCTTCTTGTTAAAATATTACTTAGCAACGTGTTTTTCCGATTTGTTCGGAAAAATTAAATGGCTTTATGATATTAATTACGATAGTTTATGACCTGAACTAATGTACATTTATTTCCTAAGAATTTATTCGTATAGGTACGATATGTTACTAGTTTGAAGTCGACAGAATTTAGCAAGAAATAATCAAGGTTCTTTTTTTATCAACCAATCTATTTCGCATCCGAAATCGTGAACATATAATGATCATGAGTATAGCGATATTATCTGCATCAGGGTAGTAAATGATAGAATAATTCATTTCTCGGTGGATTAATACTGAACGCAAACTCGCTTAATATGCTGATTCTGAAACATATTCATGAAACGGTAGTAGTCCCAATCTACTGAACGATCGTGTCCTTCCATAAAAATTACCACTCACAAAAATCCAAGGGATATGAAAATATAGAATGGATTTATATTTCAATTATTATTCTGGACAAATGCGTCAAATTGCTCCGTGAATCTCTTACGATTCATAATCCAGTTTTTTTTTTTGATGAATTCATCAGGAGTGCAAGATTCTGAAATCATTGCAAAAAATCAAAATATTAAATATCGTTCAACATAAGTACGACCAGGTTTTGCGACTTGTTAAGTCACTTATTCAGGATACATGAATAATTACCCTTTTAATATCTAGGTAATGTATATAGAGACTGTGGGATGTCTATTTTACGAAGTAAAGGAGAAAAATAAAAAAGATGCAAATTGGAGTAATCCATCAACTCAAATGCATCAAAGACTACGAGTTTAGAAGTGACAGTGTAAACATCGCTTTTCAGATTTCTTTTATATTTTAATAGTTTGAAATAAGAGAAAATAGAAACTTTTATACGAGTGTAATTCCAAGGTGAGGATGAAAGTGACTTCGATCCATTGGGTTGAAAATTTTTCATCTCTTCGGCTTGCTCGGTGAGTCATATTTTGGGGGGGGGGGGGGGTGGGGGGGGGGGGGGGTGGGGGGGGGGGGGGGTGGGGGGGGGGGGGGGTGGGGGGGGGGGGGGGTGGGGGGGGGGGGGGGTGGGATAATATATATAAATATATATATATATTTATATATATATATATAAATATATATAAAAACTCATTCAAGATTGCTGATATGTGTATCTATTTTTGTTGATGATTACATTTTATGAAAGTAATACCTGTAATACAGTTATTAGGAACGACACACGTTATATTTTAATAAATACAAAAACCCATATTAGTTTATTGAAATTGATCTCAGTCCAGAAAAATGAAAGAACATTCAATATACACAATAATAAATATATGTATATATATATATATATATATATGAATATATTTTGATCATTTTTGTCTGCGTTTCATTGTTATTTATGCTTGTTTTTAGCACTAACAGGCCTGTGAACTGAAAGAATGACTTTATTGAATAGTTGACGTTTCCTCTTGCAAATTTCTGACTTTCTCAAATCTTTTGATCATTGAAATTTGTTTGACGTTAAGTAATTTTAAAAAAATTGAAAAGTCGAAAAAGTCTGCTTCGTAAAATCATTTTTAGCTGTCGCCGTCTTCAATTATTACGTAATTACGTACTATTCAGTCTAATAGTAGCAGTCAGGTCTGCTAATATTAGATGATAGACGGTAGTGACATAGTGTCAGCTGTCAGTGGCTTGTCATTCTGGATCTCTGGCAGAATGCTGTTATGTTTTCTAATCAGCTATTTCGCCGAAACGTCTATCTGATTTGTTTCGGCATTTGTATTCAATTTAGGTAATCATATTTAGTGTTGGTATAGTATATATGTTCAATCTCATGTCCTGTAAGTTGGTTTCAATTGTATTTGAAAGTCATTCACGTGTTGTATCTTTCCTACTAATGGAGCGATAAATAAATCACGAAAGCTAATGACTAAAGAGTTATATTCTATTCAACGTGCTACTATCCCGAAAATTAATTCTTTATATATATATATATATATATATATATATATATATATATATATATATATATATATATATATATATATATATATATATATATATATATATATGTATATATAGGGTACCAGTCGTCCGGATAAAGCCGGACATAGTTAGGATTTTTGATTGCGTGTCCGGCCAAAATAAACGTTGTTCGGCTTGTCCGGCGTTTGTTAGGCTTTTTACATTATAGTAAAAACATGTACATTATTGCAGTGCAATATTTACGATCTTGGACTGAAAACTTTTACAAAAACACAAAAAAGTCATCCATTTCACATGGATGACTTTAAAAGATGTTCCTGAATGGAATCAAGTTTCTGATACTATAAGTATCCTATCGCAAAACAAGGCGAAAGTTAACGATAGCAAATGTTTTGACCAACTGCAAAACTTGAAAGTTTTTTGAGCAATACCAAAGAGAACTTTGATTTCAAGAAGCTGTTAGCACACAATAAATGGGTAACACATAGTCTATTTTGAATCGATGAGTAGTCAAGATTGCTTTTCAGAATTCCTTCCTATTTGTTATTATTACTTTGCGATCCCAGGACACAACGCAAACGTTGAAAGAGTATGATAGGTCAGCAATGGTCAAAAGAACGCAACAGATTGCATGTTGACACTGTAGCTAAAATGTTGGTTGAAGAATTTAATTTAAAACATTTGACGTGTAAGGATTTTGACGACTGCATTCTGAAAGAAACTGAGCCTTAAAGCAGGTTTGTGCCCACCAAAAATATGAATTATTGCTTTTTTGTTCAACTTCAAGAGAAATAGTTTTATTTTGTTCAGATTGTTTTTTTATTTTGTTTTGCTTTGAAAAGTAATAGCATGTGAAAAAGACTTATCTGTGCAATTGCCTTTCATTAGAATTAAAGAATAGTTCAAAAATGTTGAAAGATGTTTATCTAGAATTTAATTTCGACTGATGACTTCATTTGACTGATTGGCATTCGATTTTATTAATAATTCAATAGAATTCAACAAGATTGATGGTAACAATTAGAAAAGCTTGATTTTATATACAATTCTTTTATCTTAATAAAATAATACTAAGACACAAAATTTTCGATATTGTAGGGGGTCCTGCCTTTTTATAGAAAAGTCCGGCTAAACTGGCTGGTCTGTCTGGCTATTAGGTTTGGCGACTTGGCAATCCTAAATATATATATATATATATATATATATATATATATATATATATATATATATATATATATATATATATATTATATATATATATATATATATATATATATATATATATATATATATATATATATATATATATATATGTATTGAATTCAAAACTCTTGCCAATTCAAATATTTTTCATTTCATCAATTATGAAGATCAATTATTCCTTCAATTACCCAAAATACAACTGTTTCTTCTGATATAATTTTGGAATTGATAAAAGGAATATGTTAAGGATAAAATGTAATACTGTCGATACAAATTTCTGAAATTAATTCATTTTTCAATTTCTCAACTGGTTTGAAGATGTTTGCATTACGAAAGGCGGATATTTTAGTATATATGTTGTTAACTACAACTCTTTCTAGCATAAAATATGACAAAATAGTTGATGGAATCCGTCGTTACTACGTGATAATTTAACGTGATTAACAAAACTAAATTTGAATTTACTACGTTTATTATCACAAAATATTTTGAAAAATATAACACTGCGATTGCAATTTCGGTCACTAGACCATCATCGGGCAGATTGAGTTAAGAACTGAATACAAAATAATTATAGATTTGCGCTTACGGGTGGGAAAGGATTATTGCAGGTACCTAAATAGACAAGAGGAATATTTCAAGAAAGGCTAATCGAGTGAATTTCACAAATTGGTACAATACAATGTTCTTAGAAAAGTCATTATTGTTTAAATACACTAAATATAGGAGAATATATCAAGTCAATCTGGTCGTTCAGCAAGATATCTTTTGCATTATTATTGAGTTTAAAAATTTCCATTGATTCTAAGTAAGTAAGTTTGGTTCCTTTCGGTAATTTGTGCATGATTTGAAAATTATCTATTTGTGAAAATGGGTGGTGGTTTTCACGGCAATGATTTGAAAACGTTGAATCCGTTTTATTTTTCAAAAAAGATTGTTGGTGTTCTTTAAATCTTGTCTTGAACGATCGACCAGTCTGACCTATATATACTCCTTTACATACAGGACAAATCAACTTATAAACTCCTGAACTTTCAAATTTTGAAGTGATATCTTTGGCATTGAATAAAAATTCTGAGAGTTTTGTCTTAGGTTTGAAAGCAATTTTAATATTACATTTAGGTATGACAACTTTTTCTGTTAGAGGACCAAAATATGTTAAAGATGTGAATTTTTCCGATTTTTCTACTTTTAATTGGGGATATATGCTGTTGTACGCTAGTTGATTACGTTTCTTGTTTATCATTGATCCACAGAGCGTTTTCAATTCCATTATCCGTAACAAATTTAGCGAAAGAAATTTCGACTATAAAACTAATTGCGTCAAATAATGGTTTTCATACAAGTTTGATAGATAAAATGATAAACAAGAAACGTAATCAACTAGCGTACAACAGCATATATCCTCAATTAAAAGTAGAAAAATCTGAAAAATTCACATCTTTAACATATTTTGGTCCTCTAACAGAAAAAGTTGCTAATGTCATACCTAAATGTAATATTAAAATTGCTTTCAAACCTAAGACAAAACTCTCAGGATTTTTATTCAATGCCAAAAATATCACTTCAAAATTTGCAAGTTCAGGAGTTTATAAGTTGATTTGTCCTGTATGTAAAGGAGTATATATAGGTCAGACTGGTCGATCGTTCAAGACAAGATTTAAAGAACACCAACAATCTTTTTTGAAAAATAAAACGGATTCAACGTTTTCAAATCATTGCCGTGAAAACCACCACCCATTTTCACAAATAGATAATTTTCAAATCATGCACAAATTACCGAAAGGAACCAAACTTACTTAATTAGAATCATTAGAAATTTTTAAACTCAATAATAATGCAAAAGATATCTTGCTGAACGACCAGATTGACTTGATATATTCTCCTATATTTAGTGTATTTAAACAATAATGACTTTTCTAAGAACATTGTATTGTACCAATTTGTGAAATTCACTCGATTAGCCCTTCTTGAAATATGTTCCTCTTGTCTATTTAGGTACCTGCAATAATCCTTTCCCACCCGTAAGCGCAAATCTATAATTATTTTGTATTGAGTTCTTAACTCAATTTGCCCGATGATGGTCTAGTGACCGAAATTGCAATCGCAGTGTTATATTTTTCAAAATATTTTGTGATAATAAATGTAGTAAATTCAAATTTAGTTTTGTTAATCATAAAATATGACAACCTTCATGTTTCTAATTATTCACCGAATCGATAAATATTCGCAGACCAATTAGTAGATCTCATAAATTTAAGGAAATGATGAATTAATCAAACCTGCAACAATAGTCACCGAGTTCTGAATGGACCAATGGCATATACCAATCGCAGCCCAATTTACCAGCCTCCTTCGACCGGGTGTTCTATTAAGAATCCAATCAAATCAAGTGTGCCGGGCGGTCAGAGTAGAAGGTTCTCTGCTTTCCTGAATTGCACTTAGGTACTCACATAAACTGAAGGAAATTACACGATTTCTAGATTGTAATGATTGTATACAGGACAGGATTGAAGCAGAAAGTTTATGTAGGTGTACTTAAGCTTTTTAACAGCGATGTCTGGAGTATTGACTTTACGATAAAATTTTTTTTTCAAATATCAAGATAGATATAAATGTGTAGAAAATATATCAGTTTCACTGTCTTAAGCTTTTTTTTGCAGGTAACTACATCATTTAATGTTGATTTATAGTGTTTTGTTTGTGTTGAGCAATATTGTATACTGCACAAAAGTAAATTTATTATTATTATTTAATATTTTTTTTAATATTCTATTCTTGTCAGAATCACCTAGATATATTAGATCCGATCAGTTTTGTTCACTCGGGGACTTTACGGGTTATTCGTCTATCAAATCTAAACTTGTTCCTTACTCGTTATAATAACAGTTATATTTTGGTTTGTTAAGATTACAACAACATGTAGAATCGTAGGAACATAACTGTTCTGGTGCAAACCAAGAGTTTCTCTATAGATAAATTCTCAGCTGCAGTGATCTATGTGTTGGAACTCATATAGCCAACTTCTTTGTAAAATTATTTGATGATTTTCAATTATCGAATAGATTTGCTCATTACACAATAGTGAAACTTCAGCAAAGAGCTGATTTAATTTTGTATGAAAACATTTTACCTTTTCATCAAGTAGCTCATAATGAATACACAGAACAAATAAACCGATAAATAGATTTAATTAAAACGTTCTAGAATAAATAGAAAAACATGTAATGCATTTGATCTTTCCACCAGTGCTAGACAATTTTATTAACCTTTTTCGGTCCTGACTTCCCAGTATAAGGATATTTCGTTAAACTCTCATTTACGAAATCGTATCCACTTCGCTACATCTGAAAATTGAATGATTCGGCCCACTGTTATGCTAGAGAAGGAATGGGACTCGTGAGGGTAATTAGCAATGGAATATTCAATTAAAACGTTGTCGGACAACGTTGAGGATATCCGAATCGATTCAATTTCTATTTTCGTCTGTCCAAACGATGCAAATCGTTACTTTGCTGACAATTCTGGAAATTAATTTTATATGGTTGAGTAATTTCGCATGATGAACGTTGCCTGGAGAACTAAGATTGTTTTTAATTATATGAATCTCCATCTACAATCATTTTGTCAGTGTTAAACTGCTTTATGTTGCGTTTGAGACATAGTTTAAAGTTTAAAAATTGGAGATTTCTGATTTATCTGATTCGTCTTTCACTATTCTAATACTTAATATAAATTTAAGCTTGCTGGAACTGGACGATGAAATTTCAACGAAACGTCTCACATAAAATTCTACTCATTTAATTTTTATTTCACACACAATTTATGAATCCTTCAGGCGAATTTGGAGGGGATGAAGAAATTCACAATTCTTGAAAACCTGCAAAAAGATATGAAATTTTTACATTCAAAATGCGGCAGCGAGAAAAATCACTTGAAACCTTGTTATCCTTCTAACATAGATTGGAGAGGCTGAAGTGATGAGCAATGCTCGAAAATCCTCTCAATTTTATGCAATTTCAACTTAAAAATTGCGGCGGTAGGCGAAATCAGTTGAAACTTACATGATGCACTTTAATAACATCAATTTCAACTATGTACCGAATTTCAGCCGTCTTACTCAATGAAAAGTATCTGTGAAGTTGCACAAAATCACAAAAATGATGAAAAATCATGAAATCTATACATACTAATGGTAATTGAAAAAAATGGTGAAAATAATTACAATGCACTTTCCTTGCATCAAATCAATAAAGTGAGAAATTTCAACAATCTTACTCAATCAGGACGAGCAGTACCTCAAAAACCACAAAAAAAAATTCTTTACATGAAAATGACGGTGGTTAGAGAAACATAATCTTACCACCGAAACATTCGTTCTAAGCATCAATTCAATCTACGTACATATTTCCAACTCATGTTGGGGGAGGGTTTAGCGATTTTCTTTATCTCCATGCGCCCCCCAAAATGCCCCAGAATGCGTAATTTAAGGTGTATAGTTCATAGTTAATTTTCACTTCTTTTGCAACTGGTTTGACAAATTTCCGCTTATAGACGTCCCCACCACTCCTCTGTCCGATGTTTGTAGATTCCATTATTTTGACTGAACTTATCCAAATTTTGATATTTTTTTCATGCATCATGGACAGTTGATACCAAATTGAGCTTATTTGCCGCTGAATATTTAGAAATGTTCCGGAAAAGAAATATATATAATATATATATATATATATATATATTTATATATATATATATATATTTATATATATATATTTATATATATATATATATATATATATTTATATATATATATATATATATATATATATATATATATATATGTGTATATACATATATAGATATATATATATATATATATATATATATATATATATATAAAATATATATATATATATATATATATATATATATATATATATGAATATAAATATATAGATAGATATATATATATATATATATATATATATATATATATATATATATATATATATATATATATATGGTTGTCTGGTTTCCCGGGTTTGTATCCGCGTATGGGCTTCGTCTTTGTTGAAGTCTGCTCGACGTTTCGGCAAAATCACATTTGCCATCTTCAGGTAGCTCTTCTTGGTCGGAATGAATACACTGAACCAAGTTCAGTATTTCATACATATTTGAAACCTCCAAAAGGTTCTTAACTAATATCAACTCAATGTACGTACAATCCGTCTACCTCAAATAGAAGGAGCAGTGGAGATTCGCAAATCTCAAAAATTTCGAAAATACAAAAATCCTCACATGAAATGTCGACAGTCGAGAAAAGAGTATAAACTGCCGAACGGCGCTTCTCTTATTATCAGTAACGGCTCTAGGGAAAACCGTATATATCACTAAATGGCAATTATATACATTCTATCCAAGTAGAAAATTTCAATATAATTTGGAGTATATTCGGGGATGGAAAATATTCCGCCGATGCATCTCCCTTCCATTCCCTTCATTATAGATCGAAAATGCAAAAATTTTCACTGATTAACTCAAATTTTGATAGTTCGTTTTACCTCGGAAATGATTCATCTCATTTATGAGATTGGGGCCGCTAGACATGCCAATATGTAGCTGAACAGAGCATATATATATATATATATATATATATATATATATATATATATATATATATATATATATATATATATATATATATATATATATATATATATATTATCCAAAAATTTTCTAGAAGATTTGGAAGGGATACGAAAACCACTCCCATACTAGAGAATAATTGAATAATAATGGATTACAGGGCTTTCAAGAAAAGTATCAAAGAATTGCCTATACCAACAAAAGCACTCACAAGCGTAAGTAAAGAGTACACATATCTGTCATTTACAAGAGTTGAATCGTACTATATTCAAACCCAGCACTCAATGAGTCAATTGAGCTACAGCCCATTTTTTCTAATATGTTTGGAAAAACCACTTTTTATTCAATTTTGAAGATTAATGTAACGCGAAATATCTTAGTGTCATCAATCGATTCATTGATATTGATCACTTATTCCCTTGTATCCGTCCCAATATTTGATTCCATCTAAAATATAATAATGAACCGTTAAGTTATCTTCGGTTAGTTACTGTTAAGTTAACAAGAACTTCCTGTTGATTTTTCCTAGAACACCAACTACCGAGAAAATTAATTGAGGTTAATTGAACTGCTTTGAATATGTAGTTCCATTCCCATCACAAGCAATTCATTTTAATACCCTTACATATTAAAAGGAGTTGCCAAATGAGCGATTATGTTACTAAATATAACTCAAGAATGAGGTGACGTCAGTTTCAAAATGATCATCATCAGTTTTTGTAGTAAATTTAACATGCGTGAGAGTAATTGGATAGTAGAAGCAGAAATAATTGTCCGTATCTTCATCTCAATAACAATAAAGCTGAAGTTTTTTTACTCAAGCTATAAAGACAATATATATATCCAGAAACGAATGTGGGTCTATGAGTATTTTCTTACGAATAACTTCCTTCTCGGCCATGAAATTAACGAATCAATTCGCAAAGGACTGAAAAAAGGAACATTACATTATTCATTCGACATTCGATAGAAAACTAAACTTAATTGAGGTTTCCTCCATAAACTTCATAGCAGACCCAATAAAACAGATAAAATATTCGGTGTAAATAGAGATAGGCGACCTTCTTTTGCATTGCTCGCTTCGTTGCCCGACTCCCGTATTCTAATGTATGAAAAAAAGCAGTAGAAAAATTCTGGAAGCTCGACTTAGGTCTCCTTATAGAGATGCTGGGAAAAATGGAGGTGTTGTCGGTTCCCTTTTCTCGATCAGATACCTGGGGTCTGCGTCAGTAATGGCTTAAGGATTTGAATTCAAAATTGGCAAGGAGCGCCACATCTTCTGAATATTCTTTGTTATTCAAGGCTCATCCGTATATTCTTCTACAAATACCGTTGAGCAACAAGAAGCTATAAAGAGCGGAGCATTTCGAAAGATCTTGTTTATCGATGAATATCTACATAGTATATTAATTTCATTTCAAGAATGCTAGTAGGAGTTGAAATCTTCTTTTATATTCTTCCTTCGTTGAATTTTCAATCTATATAATTTATTATTAATATATTCATTGATATTGTGAAATACATGTCGATTTTATTAGTTATTTCTTGATTAGTGATATCTAATTGTCCATAAAATGAAGATATAGGTAAAGTTTTATCTGAAGATGAAAAAAAGGCATGAGCAGCTGAGCTCCATCACTAAGGTCGCACTTTTCGCGCGAAATGCATCGCGTCGAGATGCGATTCTGAACCGATAAAATTTTATATATAATATATATATATATATATATATATATATATATATATATATATATATAATATATGGATATATATATATATATATATATATATATATATATATATATATTTATATATATATATATATATATATATTATATATATATATATATATATATATTATATATATATATATATTATATATATATATATATATATATATATATATATATATATTATATATATATATACTATATATATATATATATATATATATATATATATATAACCGATTTTGAAAAATTCCGCTTAAAAAGCAAACCGAATAGAAAAAATAGATGATTTTGATAAAAATTGGCGAAATGCATCGTGTTTGAAAAAAACGTTACAACCAATAAAGGAACGTAACTCAATATCCACATAATCAAAAAAATTGAAACCAAGAAAGGATTTTAAATCAACATAATCTCAGTGTACGTACCAAATTTCAACCCTCTAACTCAAAGTGCAGAAGCTGTGGAGTTCAGCAATTTTTCCAAAACAACGAAAAAAACAATTTACGTAAAAATGGCGGCGTTCGCACAAGTTCAATCAAATTTCGATAGTTTCGTTCTACAACCAAAGCAATCTCATGTACCCATATAATTTCAGCTCATTTGACTCGATGGAAGCCGCTGGAGATGACAATATGTACCGGTAATATATAAATATATTAATATATATATATATATATATATATATATATATATATATATATATATATATATATATATATATATCTATATATATATATATATATAATAGTATGTATATATATATATATATAAATATAATATATATATATAATATATATATATGTATATATATATACTATATATATATATATATATATATATATATATATATTATATATATATGTATATATATATATATATATATATATATATATATATAAATATATATATATATATATAAATTTCGAAAATCGTGGTCTAGGAGGTCTAAAACGGATAGAAAAACTACACCCGCACCTGACTCCTTTCCTTCGATATACTACAATAGTATGTATTTTATGGTATAAAATACGACTAAAGAGGAGAATGAAAGGAATATGTAAGTATCTGAAAAACTGTAATGAAATAAGTGAATAAATGACAAGTTTGAACATTCGAGATTGAAAACAGGAAAAAGAAATAAATAAAATATATATTTATATACATTTATATATATATATATATATATATATATATATATATATATATATATATATTTATATATATATATATATATATATATATATATATATATATATATATATATATATATATATATATATATATATACACACACCGGCAAATTTAAAGGAACGGAGATACTTTCGTAAATGAAAGGTATTTTTGCTTTATTCGGTTTTTGTGCTTCCTAGGTCTAGAAGGCATGTCTTTTTTACACAATTGTCATTCATTATGCACATTTTTATCAAGTTAGTCAACGTTAAAGTAAAATTAAAGCGAAAATATCTGTCGAATGATACATTACATTTGAAACGCGTATTTTCTCCACGTAGAATTTCCTAGTTTTCTCGTAAGTAATCGTTTGAATTTAGTTGGTTTTTGTTGACTATCATCACTTTGATTGTGAAACTGTAAATAATGAGTGATTTAGCACCTACTGAAATCGCTAGGGCAGTAGCAATGATTGAAAATGGTCGATCTTACAATGATGTTGCCAACATGTTTGGGAAATCAAAATCGACGATCCATCGTAGTGTTATGCGATGGATGCAAACTGGAGAGTGTGTGAGGAGACGAGGTCAAGGCAGAAAATGCTCAACCACGGCCATAGATGACCGATTTATCACATTGCAAACACTCCGCAATAGGCGTCGAACCGCAGTTCAAACAAGAAACGAATAGGGGGAAGTTCGTGGAACCTCCATAAGTGAGCGACAGTGAGCGTACAGTGAAGAGAAGACTCAAAGAAGTTGATTTGAAGGCGTATAGGTCAAAAAAAGCACCACAACTCCAGAGACGTCATCGAGTGGCGTGACTAGCTTTTGCTCGAGAACACCAAAATTGGAACGATCAATGGGGTAATGTTTTGTTCACGGATGAGAGCCGTTTCTGTGTAAATTCAATAGATGGGAGGGAAAGAGTGTATCGTCGTCCAGGAGAACAAAACGAACAATTTAATTTTACTCCTACTGTCTCTTTCGGTGGAGGCTCAATTATGGTGTGGGGAGGCATATGTTCAGGAGCACGCGCAGAGTTGTTGTTTATTGATGGCGGCGCTTTAACGGCAGATAGGTACATGAGGGATATTTTGCAAGATCATGTAATACCTTTTGCCCCATTTATCGGGGCAGATTTTCTCTTGATGCAAGACAATGCTCGCCCGCACGTAGCTTGTTGTGTAACTGAACATTTAAATCAGGTTCAAATACCGACAATGAATTGGCCTGCATGTTCTCCAGACAAGAATCCAATTGAACATGTCTGGGACGTGCTAGGCAGACGACTTAGGTCAAGAATTCCTGCTGTTTGAAACTTGGAAGAAGCAAGAACTGCTTTGATGTAAATATGGGAGAATTTGCCTCAAGAAATGATCGACAACGTCATCAGAAGTATGGTAACACGAATGGTTGCAGTTATAAGGGCTTGTGGAGGAAACACACGTTATTGAAAAAAATGTTCCTTGTGATTTTGCGTTACCATTAAATGTTTAAGACCACAATAAGTATACAACTGAGTTTTAAATTTTTACATCAAAAAACCACTTTCACTCACTTTATTTTTGACATTCCATACAGTGCGATAGTTCATTAATCTCAGGGAAACTACCATTCAATCAGCTGAATTAAGTATTTTTGACGCGTACATTAAATTTTTGAAAAAGGCCAATGATGACACCATTACCATATATTTGAACTCCAAAAATCATACATTGAATTAACAAAATTTTTACGTACTCAGAACTAAAACTATCTAACAGAAATATAGAGGAAAATATTTCGTTGCTGTTTCATGTTATTTTATAATTCTAGCAATTAATGATAATTACTAAACTTCCGTAAGAATGTTCGTCTACTCAAATTAGATTTGATGTTTGATGAGTCAATAATCTCTAATTCGTAAAATAATCTAGACGAGTTCAATTAACTCTCATGAATGAGAGCATCATAGCTATTTTTTCGATAGAATTCAGCTCGCTTGAGAATTCTTTCGGTTCTGTTCTCAATATCAACGGTATTGAGCGGATATCTGGCTTCCAGGATTTAGCAATTCCGAATAGGAATACCTCCGGCGATCTTTCACTTTATTATCTACGTGACACCCGCTTTCGCAGTTTCGATTCCATAACCAACCCACCTAAAGCATACCGATATATTCGATAGAAAAAACTGTCGGCGTCCTGACTCTTTGGTTTTTCTAACAGAGATATCATTTCATGGTTATTGAAAGAGCTGAGTTTTTGGTCAGATATTCTGAAAGGAATGCAAATGTACATTTTATGAGATCATGAAACAAAATTTGAATTGAACATTCTACAATACTTCTAGAATATCTATCCAAAGTATTTTCAGCAGTAAAACTGATACAATATTCGTCATTTAACAATACATAAATATTTTTTGAATATGTAATCTAATATTGAAACTTGGTCGGGTTTGAAAACTGAATTAAACGCTGAACTGACCTTTCAATTAAATCAAATAAAACAATAATAAACTCCTATTTAGAGGTTTCTATTAATTAAATTAACTATAATGAAGAGTCTGAAATCCATTTCCGGAACTAAACAAAAATGCACAATATAATAAAAGTAGTGCGTTCTTTATTTAATCAAATATTTTAGTTCCTTGAACATTCTGTAATATATAGGTCATTCTACGATAAGAGGTGATGTGCACGGCAATCAATATAAAATACCTTTTATATTTTATATCTTGTCATTTTATATAAAAAATCGCAGCATCTCAATGTAGTTTATCGATTATATCATCCAATTGAAGCACATTTTTCTCAAATTACTCATTTAAGCATGAAAAAGTCTCTACCCTTGGCTTGTCCCCTTGACGTTTTTGGTTGAACATTTAGACATTATTACCTTCTTTTTCGTAGTTGCCCAGTTAATTTGTATTTAACACAAATTCAAATAGGTATACTCAAGTATTATGAAGAAAAAATACAATAATATTTGTTAGTTTTAATAATTTTTAAACATTACTTTTGTCCCGCTTTTTTTGTGTATCTACCCTGGCAAATTCCGATCCGCTAAAACAAAACAAATATCAAACGGCCATTTTGCAAATGGCGCTCAATGGCACTTTTGACAACAATTTAGTAATACCAAATGAATCAGCGGTTCAATGGTAGTTATATGATAGTTGGTGCGACGCAACACTGGGGTGCAATTGTTTAAGCAGGGTGAACGTTTCTCTCCACTGGTAAGTCGTACTATTTATATAATTTGCTTAATTTACTTAGCATAAGTTGTTTGAGTTCAACAATAGTGTGATAGTTAACGTGTGACATAATATTAATCTAAAATTAACATGCGTTAATTTGAAAAAATTGAGTTTTTGAAGAAAACGTCTCTCCACTGTTGTATTTCCTATGGCGAGATTATTAACAGGGGAAGTAGTGAATGACCAGAGGAGATTATTTTGATGATTATATGTTTGTATAAACTAACTTAAAGATAGTTAATGTTCTTATTCAGATATAGTTAAGTACAATGTTTCATAGAAGTTGATTTTAATAATAGTTTTATCACCTCAAATCATTCCTTTGACCAAAAAAGTCTTGATCTCTTTACCCTGCCTTATGTATTTTTCCTGGCTACCTAACAAATAACTAAAAATGTATAAATTGACTTGCCCTTATGTAAATGTACACTTAGAAGAAACGTAATATACGTGTTAAATCAAAAAACTCCAACTTTTATCCTTGGCCGCATCCGCTATGTACTTGAGACCTCTTATCGTAGAATGACCCATATGACATAACCAAATTTGAAAAAAAAAACGGTGTTTAGGGAATTTTTAATGAAATTTGTCGAATTGTGATACGCGTACGAAAGCTTATTTTTCAAAATTACATCCGAATGGAGACAGTGAGTACTGATTCAGACGTTCTGGAGAAATCACAAACTTTTAGAACGAATACATCTTACTCGTGAATGGAAAAATGAGTCAGATTTTTCTCTTTGCATCCTCATCTGAGGACGTAGAGTTGAAAAATTCACTCTAGAAATTGATGACTGATCTATCGAACGTTGTTTCATGAGACTTGATGACAGGGAATTCCCATTCATCCTTCAAGGAAAAATGAAAATTCGATATCGGTGCCACACAATCTGTTTCAGTCTTCAACGAGCTCATTATTAGTCTACCAATTATCGATCAAGTGGGCAACGAAATAGAATCCATGTAATCAAAAAATCCATTAGAAATTGATAGGTATATCAGTTCAGGTCGAATATAAACTTCAATCGCCGAAAACTCATGTCACGTCACAGCCGTAGATGTTCACCATATATGCAAAGTTTTGCCACGTGTTACATTGTTCGAACTTCCACCACGCGTTGACAGTATGCATGGTGAAAAGTCGAATTTTCTTACATTCTCTCTTGAATCATGAATGGAAATTCCATGTCGTCAACTGTCATGAAACTAACTTTGTTGATGGGTTCAATTGAATCATACAACATTATTATCATCTTCACACACACACACGCACATATATATATATATATATATATATATATATATATATATATATATATATATATATATATATATATATATATATATATAATCTCTTGATAATTATTAGCAATAACAGTCTTGGTGAATCTTAAAAACTTGATTTTATTAAAAAGTTGACGTTTCGCCACGACATTCGTGGCTTTATCAAAAGTTTTGATAAAGCCACAAATGTCGTGGCGAAACGTCAACTTTTTAATAATATCGAGTTTTTTAAGATTCAACAAGACTGTTATTGCTAATAATTATCAAGAGATTAGAAATAGTACACAGGCAACAAATATTCAAATAAATATATATATATATATATATATATATATATATATATATATATATATATATATATATATATATATATATATATATATATATATATATATCAATCATTTTTGTATTTATTTTTTAGTCATATTTTATCCCGTGAAATACATACTAGTGCAGGGTATCGAAGGAAAGCAGTCAGGTGCGGGAGTTTTTTTTCATCCATTTAGACCACCTAAACCACGATTTTCGAAAAAGCTCCAGCGGCTCTCATCGAGTAGAATTAGCGGCAAATAGGTAACTGGGATTGTTTCCGTTGGGGAACGAAAGTATACAAATTTGGGTGAATTTCTGCCACCGCCGCCATTTTTACTTAGATATTGCTAATTTTCATATAAATTTCCTTCCCAGTAGGTACATATTGACATCTACAGCGGTTCGTATCACACCAAATAAGCTAAAATCACCTGCAATTGTTTACGTTGCATAACGAAACTGCGCTGCATTTCGTGGTGACTATATCGTTCAAATTGCATCTCGATCTGTTTCGCTATCAGTGCACGATGCACTTCATTAAGTTTTTTCACGATACAGGGTTGAAATTTGGTATGTGGATTGAGTTGCCGTTGAGGTACGTTTCTTCGTTGGTTTCAACTTTTTTCCTCAACCACGATGCACTTCTCGAATTTTTTCTTCAGTAAAATTAATTATTTTCTACTTTTCAATTCGACTTTAGTGATGGAGTCCTGCTGCTCAAGAGTTTTTTTTCTTCTTTAATGAAATCGGTTCCTTCAATTTCAATAGCATATTATGGCTACAAAATGATAATATATATATATATATATATATATATATATATATATATATATATATATATATATATATATATATATATATATATATATATATATATATATATATATATATATATATATATACGAGGGTGGTCCGATGGCGCCACTATCGCAAGAGAGATTTACTGTCATGTAGAATATTCTTGTAGACGGCTACTGTCAAAATTTCAGCCGCATCGGACTGGTAGTTTTGTTTTGACAGCGTGTTGAAGCGATAGTGTTCGCGGATTTTAGAAAAATGGAAAAAGAGCAATATCGGTCAGTGATTCGATTCTTGTTTTTGGAAGGGAAATCGCGCAGCGAAATAAAAGAGCGTTTGGATGCTGTGTATGGTGACTCTTCTCCTTCGATGGCGACCGTAAAAAATTGGTTTAACGAGTTTCAACGTGGTCGCACGTCGGTTTTTGATGAGCCACGCCCAGGTGCTCCGAAAACGGCTACCACGGAGGGTAATGTTACAAAAATCTGCGATCTCGTATTGGCAGACCGCCGATTGAAGGTGCGCGAGATAGCTGAGACAGTAGGCATCTCAAAAGACCGCGTAGGTCATATCCTGCATGAAGTATTGGGCATGAAAAAGCTGTCTGCACGATGGGTGCCGCGTTTGCCCACTCCGGACAACAAGCGCAACGGTGAGACGACTTCAGAGCAACGTTTGAAGCTGTTTAAGTGCAATCCGAAGGAGTTTCTGCGTCGTTTCGTGACTGTCGACGAAACATGGATCCACTGGTACACACCAGAGACCAAGAAACAGTCAAAACAGTGGACTTCAGCCGGTGAACGTGCTCCGAAGAAGGCGAAGACTGTCCAATCGGCCGGAAAGGTGATGGCTACTATTTTCTGGGATTCACAAGTAGTAATCTACATTGACTACCTGGAGAAGGGTAAAACAGTCACAGGGCTCTACTATGCCAAATTATTGCGCCGATTCGACAACGAATTGCAGAAAACACGGCCCCATTTGAAGAGGAAAAAATTACTCTTCCACCATGACAACGCACTGGCTCACACCTCCGCCGTCGCCTTGGTTAAATTGGTCGAATTAGGCTACGAACTGCTGCCCCATCCACCGTATTCTCCAGATTTGGCTCCGTGTGACTTCTTCTTGTTTCCAAACTTGAAAAAGTCACTCGCCGGTCAGAAATTTGAGTCGAACGAGGAGGTTATCGCCGCTACGGAGGCATACTTTGCAGACCTACAGAAAACGTATTTTTCAGACGGGTTAAAGAAGTTGGAGCATTGCTGGGTCAAGTGTATCGAGCTGAAAGGAGACTATGTTGAGAAATAAATCGGAACTTTTCCAAAATTTTCGTTTTTCCTTTGTAGGCTAAGTACTTATCGGACCGCCCTCGTATATATATATATATATATATATATATATATATATATATATATATATATATATATATATATATATATATATATATATATATATATATATATATATATATATACATATATATATATATATAAATATAAATATATATACTTATATATATATATATATTCATATATATATAAATATATATATATATATATATATATATATATATATATATATATATATATATATATATATACATATATATATATATATATATATATATATATATATATAAATATCTTTGCTGTCAAATAATTGCATCAGCAAAATGAATGAATATTGCTCGATGAATGGCCTTATTCTCTATGAGAGTAAAACAACTCTGTTAATGTTCACTCCAAATGGCACAAATAGGTGCCTCAGTCCATTGGTTAGATTGCCAGGTGCTGAGTCTCTGGGTCTGTCTGATGAAGTGAAGTTTTTGGGTGTTACGATGGATGATCATTTAAACTGGAAAAATCATGTAGCGGCATTGAGCGGTAAACTCTCCCATCTGGTCAGATCCGTCAAGGATAAAATTCCTAACGAAAATAACGGTATTAATGAGATTCCCTGTTCCAATTGTCCTCGTTCTTATATAGGACAAACGAACCGACGAATTCAGGTCCGTGCCAAGGAACATTCACTTTCAGTAAGACACTCACATATCACCAACGCCCTTTCCCAACATCACACCCAAACAGGCCACATTATCGATTTCCCCAATACAAGAACTATTGCTCCCGTCCGATCTTTCAAATCCCGAATTTTTCGTGAAGCTGTAGAAATAGAAAAACGTCCAAATTGTTTGAACACCAGAGATGACAGTCACAGACTCCCATCAGCATGGAAACCACTTCTCAGTGGTCGCCATGTCACACCCAATCAGAGTGCATCCCGCACTGATACCGTGCGTGAATACCCCATTGACGTCAATACTACGTCAATAACTACGTCAATAGAGTACCCGCCCACCTCGCCTATAAATACGGCCACACGACGATCGGCCCGTCAGTTGGCTCTGAAGAGTAGGCAGGTTGAGACTTCAGAGTTGAAAGGAAGCAGTACGGTTGGTGGAGTAGGCAGGTTGTGACCACGCAATCGTATTGTTTCCGATTCCTCCTAATTCGATTCGTGGAGTAGGCAGATTGAGGCCACGTATCTGAAACATTTTCCTTCTAATTCTCCTGAAGATGGCTTCGCAAAAGGAGTCGAAACGTCGAGATTTTTCAAATCTTTTACGCGGTTCATTCCGAGAACCAAGTTTTTCAAATACTTCCGACCGCGGAAATCTTTCTGAACATAATCAGCCTGATAGAAATAATAACATTTTGCAACCATAAAATTTCATAAATAAATATTCATGTGTATAAATATATATATATATATAGATATATATATATATATATATATATATATATATATATATATATATATATATATATATATATATATATATATATATATATATATATATATATATATATATATATATATATATATATATATATATATATTTATATATTTATACACATGAATATTTATTTATGAAATTTTATGGTTGCAAAATGTTATTATTTCTATCAGGCTAAAAGCAACCGTGGTTGCGATGTTAGGTGATAAATAACACCACGCAAAACTGCTAAGGATTGCTCGAAAATCTCGCAATTAACAAACTGTGGTTAACCGGCAGTGAAGATTTAAATTACATAATTTACTAAAGTGAGTCTTTTCGTAATAGAACGTAATTGCACTATTAGCATTGCAGTTAAAATTCAGATTCAACCTATCAGAACATTTCCTCTAATTGCAATCAAGGGTTAACCGTTAATTATTTCAGGTTGTGGGTTCTGCTAAACGTTTGAATTGAATTAAGTGGTAATCAGCCCTATTTACTTTATAGGTGAGGTGAATTCGAAATGTTTTCTTATGAAATATACTGAAAATAACGAATATTCTACTATTAATAAATACTAAAATTGAATTGATTCGATGAAAATTGTTTGCCATCAATTAATATTGTCCATTTCAATATGCATCCATATTGAAACAATGGTTAAAAAAGTTGTGAGGTGTCAAGGGACACCCGGATGGAACGAAGTTCCATTCGATTAATTAGAGAAGGAATTATAATAAAATTGTATTTTTTTTAGTTATAATAATATTTTTTTATTATTAACAAATATAATGTAAGTATTATAAGCTTAATCAGTAGGCTCAATTTTAGTAATAGCCCAGTCAACGAAGACCCGAAAACATGCAACCTGGAAAAAAATTAGCGTAAGGCTGAAGTTTTCCCCATCGATAAACCACTACTAGAGGATCATTTTTACAAAAGTCCCCTAAAATCCCCCTGGAGCTTTAGCCCCTACCCCCTCTCAAAGAATGAAAATGACAATAACTGCGGAAAGCCCTAAATCTACGATACTAATAATCGGATCAAGTTGAATTTTTTTTGTTTTGTTTGTTATAACATGAGCTACAATATTGGTCCTCTTCATTTTTACGTTAAACCTAATATATTTCTCATAAATGAATGTGAATGCGCGACAAAAACAATTTTTTAACTCTAACACTTTATATTTTTGCGTATAAGTTTTTTGGATGTCACATTACAGGAAAAACCCTCAAATGAAAATTGTAGATTATTTAATTCTGAATTTAACTATGTCAAGGTGTGTTTCTTTGCGTGCGTGATGGTGCAGTAGAGGGGGAGGCATTAACACACTTCTGCTGCGATTTCGGTCGGCCGACTAAGACAGGCGGCGTGAAACTGGCAAAATGGCTGGCATGGAACATTATATTTATAGCAACTCTCTCCTCCCTAGTTACCCAACTGACTTTGACAGTAGACTTAAGTCTGTTGAAGGAAAGAGTGATTTTCTTTATTTTGTTGAAACTGTTAGTTTTAACGACTGTTTGGAGAATTGAAATTTTTGTTCGTTAAAAATGGACAATAAATCTAGTTTGGTTTGCATTTTTTGTGAAAACGAGTTGGGAGGCGATACAGTTGTTGTCGAGAAGGGTCTAAAATCCATTAAGAAAGCGAGTTCACTATTAAATGATGGACTCTATGAAAAGATTACTGGAAAAACGAAAATTACTGTCCATAAATCGTGCAGGCAGAAGTACACTCGTCCAACCAGTATTCGAGCTGCTGTCATGAAGAAAGAACCTGAGGCTTCCACTTCTTTTGTTCTGGGAATTTTAAAAAAATCCTTCGATTTCAAAAATGATTGCTTTTTTGTGGGAAACAAGCTACGGTTTACTCTAAATCTCCCTATTATCGCCGAAAACCTGTTAATCTTGTGTCTACTTCAGAAATAAGAGAAAACATACTTAAAAAATGTGATGAACGAGATGATAATTGGGGGAAAAGAGTCAGATGTAAGCTTCTTAACGTTACAGACCTACCGAGAACGAAGAGCAGAACAGGAGGACATCAAAACACTCATCTTGCGATATCGCGTTCGAACAAAACACTATTTGTGTTACATCGAAAGAAGACTTTTTGGGAAATAAGAACAATAAAAAGAACTTGTTGCTTGCTCTGGTATCAGAACTTCAAATACACGGTCTTAGAGTAATAACAGCAGAAGAAGATGCAGATTTACATATTGTGATGACTGCTATAGAACAAATTAACACTGATTCTAGTGTTGTAGTTGTGGGCTCTGATACAGATATATCAAAATTGTTAATTGCGCTGGCTCCTGAAGAGAAAAAGATATATTTTCGAAAAGAGAAAGGGGGTGCTATATCTTCAACGATTCATTACAAGATAGAGGCTTTGATTGATAAGCACCAGACATCACGAAAACATCTTCTATTTGCACATGCAGTAACCGGTTGTGATAGCACCTCTTGTTTTTTTGGAATGGGTAAATTGAAAGAAATCGAAATGCTTAAGTCACCTGAGATTCAAGAGTTGGCCAAGTTATATCTTGATATAACCACCTCTAAAGAGAAATTGATGGCTGCTGGAGAAAAATTTGTACTTTATTTATATGGTATGAGCCATTGAACGAAGCCAGATATTACAGATTTGCAACTCTGACAAAGAAGAGTACACTTAAATCGAACTTTGACCTGGCAAAACTGCCACCAACCTCTGAAGCGTACCGTCAACATCTACTTAGAGTTTTTTTACAAGTACAGAGTTGGTTAGGAAATAAACTTCCTGCCACAGAGTGGGGATGGAAAATGGAAAGTATAGAAAACAATGGAATATTGAAAAAAACACTGAAACAGGTTACAACAACACAGCCATTTGGCCCAGATGATATTTTGCATCAACTGTCTTGTGCTTGCAAACAAGGATGTAGAAGATATTGTGGGTGCAGGAAAGCCAACATAGTTTGTTCTGCAATGTGTGAGAATTGCAATGGGTTATCATGTTCAAACTCGCCGATTTCTTCCGAGGAATATAGATTAGATCCAGATCCAAGTTCAATAGAATAAAGACTTATATATTGTTAATAGCATACTACATACTTTTCATTGAATTTCTATATTAAAAATTATGAACTATCTGTCATAAAAAGTAAGAATTTTAAAAGGACAAAAAATATATTTTATACTATACTATAGACTAATGGTGGGAGGATGGTCCGTGATGCTGTTAATGCTGTCACCTTGTGGTAAACAGCTGCCAGTTTTGCTATTATGAGACACGGCAGATCCATAGATGGTGGATAATGGAACGTAAATCAAATAAAATGGTTAGGGAATTCCTTGCCCCAGAATCAAAATTGGCATAAGCAATAGATGACTTTATATTTCGTATATTTTAATACACTACGACTGATCAACGAAATAGTCAGCCGCCCGTAATCGCAGCTAAAAATTGCTGCATCCTCCCCTCTACTGTACCAGCCCGCACGAGAATAAACGACCTTCACACCAATAAATTCACAATTAAATAATCTACAATTTTCATTTGAGGTTTTTTCCTGTAATGTGACATCCCAAAAACTTATACGCAAAAATATAAAGTGTTAGAGTTAAAAAATTGTTTTTGTCGCGCATTCACATTCATTTATGAGAAATCTATTAGGTTTAGCGTGAAAATGAGTAGGACCATTATTGTAGCTCATGTTATAACAAACCCAACAAAAAAAAATTCCACTTGATCCGATTATTAGTATCGTAGATTTAGGGCTTTCCGCAGTTATTGTCATTTTCATTCTTTGAGAGGGGGTAGGGGCTGAAGCTCCAAGGGGATTTTAGGGGACTTTTGTAAAAATGATCCTCTAGTAGTGGTTCATCGTTGGGGAAAAATTTAGCTTTACGCTAATTTTTTTCCCATCAAAACCTTTATTGACTGGGCTATAATAATTGGCTTGTGGTAACTGAAGTTGGGAACATATGTTTGGGATTCTATTTTATTTAAATGTCTGTATCATGTATTATTATTGTCTGTATAAAATCTCTACTTACCTAACTCCATCAGCAATATCAGGAACTTGTGCAGAAACACTGTCAGGATTCATTATTGTTATTATTTTTCATTATTTATTATGTACAGAAAACCTGTATTCACTCAACAAAAATAATCGTCGCGACACCACACTGTTCAATGCGAAATAGAAAGACGAAACGAAAATAACTGGCCTGCTTCCTATGAGAGATAGAGACAGACAGAGAAACACGCGTAAAAAGTCGTTACAACTTTTGGTCTTAATTTTTTCCATCTAGCCCCCTTTCGCAACGATAAACAAATTCGTTCCAATAATAAAAATTAACACATTTATTGAATGAAATAACGCATGACGCACGTTCCGGTGAAACTTCACATTCTTCAGATACTGAAGGCAAACTAACTATGTTTCTCCGTTATATCGAAAACAAGAAATGAAGACATGACAAATTATGTAGAAAAAGGAAAGAGTAAATAGGAAGATGGATACAAATAATTATTAGAATAGGAAAAACCAATTCTGAACTGCTAGTCAGGTAGTTCGGTAATTTTGAAAAGACTGAGAAGGGGGCTTGAATTATGATCGATTTGGCTATTCAATAGGAGACCGATGCTTTTATTTATTTATCTGTAATGATTCTAAAAATTTAAGATTAATTCCCTCACTTTCAGTATTTAATATTTTAAAATCGAAATTAAATGTGTTATTTTCTTGGATTAAATGGTTTGCATAATGTGAATCCGACTTCTGATTAACAAAACTACGTTTCTGTTCTGAAATTCTAGTTTGAAAACTTCTGAAAGTTCTATCAATGTAAAACTTTTCACAATCACCTCAATTCATTTTAGGAACTTCTGATTTATTATCTTTATGAACTTTGGATTTATTATGTTTTATATGAATTCCTAAATTATTACGAGTACGATAAGCAATATGCATCCGTTAAACGTTCCAAAATGCCGAAACTGAAATATCTGAATATACATGTAGCTCCTGAAATATATTTTTTTCTAATTTTGCACCTCATTTAGAGAAGGAAATTTCACCAATATGGTGAATACGTTGAGCTCAATCATTTGCCGCCTCTTTTAAATTTGTTAACCTCTCAATCTTTTACATGTAAAGCACGAAATTCCCCATAATATTAATAACCATTATTCAGTTTACAGGTTCTTCAGGTTCGATATAATATCTGACTTCGAGCAATCAGTCTAAGTTACCCTTTGTATCTTGTGTGTACAGAAACGCTCCATACATAATTAATAAAATCAATGTATTGGCTTTTCCAATTCAACCGACTGATAAATGTTTATACTACGTTAGATTCGAGTTAATAGTATGTTATCTTTTCATTAAATCATGTGACTATAAAGTGGGCTTTCCAATTTCGGTTTGCTGTTTTTGGCAAGAATATGGTGGGCTTGGTTGATTACGTATTATCACCAAATATGCTGATTACTGAAACTGATTTTTTAGCAGGTTTTCACTTTGAAAACCTGCTTATTAAAATGGGTGCGATTAGCAAAGTTGGACCTAGGACCAAAATAGTTTTTCGTTTCATGACTTTTTATGATGCTTGGCACCAAAATCTCAATATGTATTTATGTATAATCTTCATATGTATGTATGTATAATTGTATAAGCTTATGTATTTTAGCGTTGTTAACACGATAAAGAGCGCAATTTTGAAGCAATAGGGTTGAAAATTTGCAAATATATTTTGCATGATATATTGGACGGAATTGTTTTTGGTTCGAATTGGTTGGGGGTTTACCCCCCTAGGGGGGAAATAAATCTTGTTTACAGGATAAATGGCGCAATTTTGTAGCAATAGGTATGAGAGTTTATAAATAGGTAGTACCGTATGATATCTTGGATGGGATTGGTTTTGGTTCGAATTGGTTAGAGGGTTGACTCCCCTGAGGGTGAAATAAGTCTTGTTTACAGGATAAATGACCCAATTTTATAGCAATAGGGTTGAGAGTTTGTAAATAGGTAGTTTCGAATGATATCTTGGATGGGATTGTTTTTGGTTAGAATTGGTTGGGGGATTGACCCCCTAGGGGGAAACAAATCTTGTTTACAGGATAAATGGCGCAATTTTGTAGCAATAGGGTTGAGAATTTGTAAATAGGTAGTTTCGAATGATATCTTGGATGGGATTGTTTTTGGTTAGAATTGGTTGGGGGGTTGACCCCCTAGGGGGAAACAAATCTTGTTTACAGGATAAATGGCGCAATTTTGTAGCAATAGGGTTGAGAGTTTGTAAATAGGTAGTTTCGTATGATATCTTGGATGGAATTGTTTTTGGTTCGAATTGAATGGGGGGTTTACCCCCTGGGGAAGGAAATAAATCTTGTTTACACGATAAAGCTCGCAATTTTGGAGTAATAGAGTTGAAAGTTTGTAAGTAGGTATTTTCGAAAGATATCTTGGAAAGCATTGGTTTTGGTTCAAATTGATTAGGGAGTTGGCCACCTGGGAGAAGAAATAAATAATGTTTACATGAGAAAGGGCGTAATTTTGGAGCAATAGGATTGAAAGTTTGTGAGTATGTAGCTTCGTATGATATATTGGATGGGATTCGTTTTGGTAGAAATTGCTTGGGGGGTTGACCCCCCAGGAGAGGAAATAAATTTTGTTTACACGATAGAAGGCGCAATTTTGGGACCATATGGTTGAAACTTTGTATGTAGGAAGTTTCGTATGATATCTTGGAAGGTATTTATTTCGATATAAATTGGTTGGGGGGTGACCCCCAGAGGAGGAAATAAATATTGTTTATACGATAGAGGGCGCAATTTTTTTGATTTGGATTTGGAACAAAAATCATAATTGAATGAATAGATTTTTCAAACTTTATACGTTTTGAAAACCTGCTTTTCTAATGCAGCTCGCTGCGATAGAGTTTTTGATAGTTAAAATGATAAATTTGCTTTATGTTAATTTTGAACTCAAAATATACTGACAAATGGTTTTTACTATATAGTAAAATGATAATGATTGTCCAATTTAAATATGAATATTCTTAGTACTGCTACAAAGTATTATGCAGATCTTGATAAAAAAAAGTGCATCCAATTTATTTTGCGATAAAATACTTCAGTTGCTGAATGAAAATATAGTTGAAATTAGGATGAAAGTGTCTCTCAACTTTTCTACTATTTGAATATTGAATACATGAATACTTTACTACATAAAAGATGATATTGAAATATTGAATCTACTATAGTGACCGTAGAAATGAATTGTATCTTCTTCTTCATGTGCCGTCTCCCTTCAGGAGGTTGGATATCTTAATTTTGGACGCTGCGGCCCTAAACAGGTCAGATGACGTGACCTTTAACCACTTCCGCAGATTTCCAAGCCAGGACATTTTTCTCGCTCCAATGGATCTTTTTCCCACGATTTTTCCCAGGATAATGAGGTGTCTAAGTTCGTATTTAGGACCTCTCATGATGTGGCCGAGATATTTCAATTTTCTTTTCTTAACTTCCTGTAGGATCTCCTTTTCTTTTTTCATTCTTCTCAGAACCTCTCATGGTACTCTCAACATCCTACGGTAATCTCACATCTCGAACGCTTCTATTTTTCTCTCGGAGTACACATTGAGGGTCCATGTTTCTACACCATACAAGAGAACAGGCAATACGTAGCATTTAAGCATCAGAGATCTCAAGTCCAGGCTGAGGTCGCGACTACAGAGCAGCTTTTTGATCTTCACAAAGGATGCACGGGCTTTCTCAATGCGGATCTTTATTTCCGAGCAGTTATCCTCAGTTGACAATTGTACCCAGGTATTTGTACCTCTCGACTCGTTCCAGCGTTTTGCCTTCCACATACAAGTGTTCATTTTGGGCTTCAGTTTTGGCGGCGATCATGTACTTGGTCTTCTTAACATTGAGTGTTAGCCCATATTCTCGACAACCTTGTTCAACATATTCTGAAGGTCTTGCATGTTTTCGGGAGGAGCACCGTGTAGTCAGCGTAACGCAAATTGTTCAGTGGAGTGCCGTATTGTATATTGTTCAATTAATGAGGCCGTTACTCGATGAAAACCAATTGATAACATGTTTGAGAATTAAGAATAATAGAAAATTTCATCAACACACTACACCCAAAATTACAATTCACGACCGAGATAGAGAAGGATGGTTCACTCAATTTCTCAGATTTAACAATTCGTAATCATAACAACAAACATGATTTTCCATATATCATGAACCTTCAAATACCGATATAACAATACACAAGTAGCCTCATCATCCATTTCAACACAGATTAGCAACTTATAATAGTATGCTATATCGCCTCTTCAATATACTTTCTCAAGAAAATTTCCATAAAGAACTTAATATAACAGACAGCAGTCTATAATGGGTATGATCCAAATATTATAGACAAAATAATAAAGAAGAAAAATCATAAAATGGCAACTTCACAAGTATTCCCATTGATCAAACCAGAAGGAATTAAATATAATAGTTTAAATTATTTCTGCAAAAGCTTCCAACAAATTACAATCCATTTTCTCTAATCTAGCTTTCAATTTAGCATTCAGAACAAGACAAAGTCTAGGAAAATAAATAAAGAACAAGTCAAAAATAGATAAGCTCAATAAAGCGGGAGTTTATAAACTTGAATGCGGAAACTGTAATAAAATTTAAGTAGGTCGAACACATAGAAATTAAAAAAACAATTACTGAACGCAGGTGAAGTTATATAATCATAACGAATACTCAATATATGCTAGATATTTAAAGAAAGAGAAATATGATTTCAATTCGGACTTCGAAATTCTACATCTCGAAAAAAAAGGTTCAAAATTGAATCTTATGGAAAATTTAGAAATTAATAGGCATAAAAATTCCCAGAACTTACTTAACAACCAATTGGATGTGAACAGCTCCCCTCTTCTTAACAAATTAAGGTAGTTTGTTCTTAGAATCCCAGAATGGATTTCCCAAATTTGTAATTGTACTTTGCAAACCTTGTATCAGATATTTGAGTTTATGTAGGAAATTCACACCTGTAAAAGCTGAACTGCCAGCGAATCAATAAATGGAAAATCGTTAATCTCAGAGCTTCTATTCTCAAACATGTTAAATATATTGTATTTATAAATATTTCTAGCAGACCGGTTTTAGACATACCGGTTTTTAGGCCATATAGTAACCTAACTAAAATTTTAAAAATACTGAAAATACGTGAAGATTCAGAAGTCCTCTCGATTGACTACCAGAACTTATAATTTCTTAGTTTGCTAGGTATTTTAACTCATATAAAGAATTTGCCTTTCTCAATTGTCGGTAAGTTGCTATACTAGAGTTCGTTTTTCGAAGAATAAGGGATTTCAAATTTCCTTTATATCTGGTAGTGAAGGATCGTCATGTTGGACATACACAGTGAACAATACAATTTATAAAGTCAATTCTGATTATATCTATATTTCTTGTATGTTGCATTAACAATGTGGGTTGTGATCTGAAAACAATTTCTATACGTTTTCAAATCATTGCCGTGAAAACCACCACCCGTTTTCACAAATAGATAACTTTCAAATTATGCACAAATTACCAAAAGGAACCAAACTAACTTACTTAGAATCATTAGAAATTTTTAAACTCATTCATAATGCAAAACATATCTTGCCGAACTACCAGATTGACTAGATATATTCCCCTTTATTTAGTGTATTCAAAAAATAATGATCTTTCTGAGAACATTTTATTGTACCAATTTGTAAAATCCACTGCGACTAGCCCTTCTTGAAATGTGTTCCTCTTGTATATTTAGGTACCTGTAATAATTCTTTTCCACCCGTAAGCACAAATATATAATTATGTATTCAGTTCTTAACTCAATCTGCCCGATGCTGGTCTAGTGACCGAAATTGCAATCGCAGTGTTATATTTTCCGAAGTATTTTTGTGATAATAAAGGTAGTAAATTCAAGTTTTGTTTTTGTTCATCATGTTAAATTATCACGTAGTAACGACGGATTCCATCAACTATTTCTGTGGTTGAATTAGATTTTTTTTTAATATATTTGTTCACTTCACCATAGTTAATTAAAAAACAGTAATTTCAGAGATTTGTTCCAAGATGTGGATATTTGTTATTGAATGCACTACTGAACATATTACAACTATTTCTATTAAGTCGTGCTTGGATTCAAGAGGTTGTCATGGGAGCGCAAGATTAACGGGATCATTTATTTCCTTCTATTGTGCATAATAAATACGTTATCGATCGATAAAACAAAGCAGATTGCTCTAGAAACACTCAATATTCATCGAAATGTTTCCACAACACTTTGTATCAGATTCCCCATCTAATATTCCTAATGCACCGTTTTCTGATAAATTATTCATTTATATTCCGCATTTGTAATCTATCAAACGTATACCTGATCCTGTCGTTTGCAAACACGAACCTATCGGGAACTGATCGAAAATTGATTACCTAAGTCTATGAGAATACGTCAACTGATTATTATGTAACAAGGTTTTGTATCACTCGAATCACTCTGGTTATGAAATCTAAAGTAGCTCTTGATGACATTTTAAATAAAGTTTGAGTTATTTGAGATCATTTGGAAAGCTTCAATTCAGCTTTGCTAGTCTATCACAACTGTAATAGATCTATTACTTTCATGAAAAAGATATGAATATCTGCTCCTACCGTACTAGCTGACTAAAAATCTACCTCGGACTATTACGAACATTTTTGAGAAAGAAGTTTTAAATCAGTTCAGCCATTCGAGAAATACAGAAATTGTGAATTTTGCATTTGATCCGAACTTTACAGCTTTCCTTTGTACTTATCTAGAAATTTCGGATTCTCATCCTTCGAATAGTGATTTATGTTCTTAACTTCATACAAAAACCTCATAGAGACGAAAGCACCAACAGTTTTTTTGGAATTCTTCATTTTTAAGAATCTTTTCTAATTTTTTTTTCTTTCACTAGGGGAGACCGATGTCAATTGTAACAGGTGTCGAAAGTAACATGGCCGATAACAACGACATCTCTATGAATTTTAGTGAAACACGAATGACAAATAGAGCAGAGAGCTATTCGGTAGTATGTCATTCAGTTAGTTTGACCGTTACGATAACGCCGGCCGTTTAGTAGACAAATGTTTATAAAACGCTGTGAAAGTGAATATCCGAGGTGCCACAAATTGTTTTTTCGAGCTTGAAGTCTTTATAGTAACTATATTACAAGGTAAGGGTTAGCTTTATTATAGTTTTAGCTTCATTCATCAGTTACTATTTCTTCACTGCTTCACATAAAAAATATACAAATGTAATCAACATAATTCAAGGTTGTAAGGTGTCGATTGTAACACGTGCTAGGGTGTCGATTGTAACGTGTTACAATTGGGACCTGTATTTACTTTTCTGATGAAATATTTTTTTACAGCTCACGCTGAAAAATGGTAAAACCCATTTGTCAGAGAATCACTGCCTTTAGGCACTACACCATCAAATATTATAGCTGGCTTCTCTTGCACTGGTGTTTGGCCATTTAACCATCTTCTGTAACTGACAGACCATTAGATGACGACCTTCCGGTGATTGAGGTTATTGGTGAAAGTGGATCACATGAACTAGAAAACCGAACATAGTTGTCCACATTTATACCTGTCAACTTCAATGATAATGAACCACAACTATCCACAAGTAAACTCACAACTTCACTACAACCAGAAGATTCGACAGCCAGAAACTCTACTATCTCAACACAACTAGAACCATTGACAACCAGGAATTCCACTTCTTCGTTACAACTAGGACCACCGACAAGCAGAAGTTCTACTTCTTCACAATCACTACCGGCTGAATTAGTTTCACCTGAGATCCTTAAACCGTTACCAAAAGCAGATCACTCAAAATCTAGAAAAGGCGAACGAATGAAACGAAAAACTGCAATATTGACCGACACACCAGAAAAGCTCTCAATTGAAGGACAAAATTCGAAGAAAAACTCGGCAGTAAAACGCAAAATTTGCCAAGATGACACAAAAAAAACTGGAAAATCGTCAACTAGTGAAAAGAGACGTAAAAGAGTGAAAGCGATGAAGAAAATGAACGTGCAAAATTACTCCTCCGATTCTTCAGATGATGACACTATATGTTTGATGTGTTCTGAACCCTATTCAATGAGCACAGAAGATCGGTTGCAATGTAGGATGTGCAAAAAAAGGGCAAATTTACACTGCACGGACAAAAGTCCATTTTATGTTTGCACAAACTGTCATTCTGATTCTGAAGGATAATGAAATCATTATATTCTTATTCTATTAGTTTTCATTATATTCTTTTTTTTTAGTTTTTGTATATTCTTACTCTTTAAATTTTTATGCAATACTATTTTTATAACTCTGTGAAACTTCCTTGAATACCCTGTAACTATCCATGACTGTTACAATTGACACGAAACTTGTTACAATTGACACCAAGTCGGTGTCAGTTGTAACAGTTGTCGAAGAATCCTGGAAAATCCATTAACTTGAAAACAACATCATTTTTGTGAGTTTTAATTTTTGAAGGCAATAGCCAATTTAGTACGTAATCTTATAGAAGTGAAATCATCATTTTAAAAAGTAAGGTTAATTAAAAAAAAAATATTAAGGTGATTTTGTTACAATTGACACCGGTCTCCCCTACCTTATTCGGACTACAATAAACATTTGAAAATGAGTGTATTTTCATAGAACAAGGCACTTCAGATTATTCCAAATTTGAAAACTTTTCGGGAAACTTTTTCAATTTTTCTTTCCGTAGGAACTTTACTCTGATCATTACGAACATTTGAAAAAATAGCAAAATCGGTCCAGCAGATGCGGTTACCAACAAATAGCATTTCATCTCTATTTATATAGAAAAAAATTTTTTTTTCAATTTCTCTTTCCATACTCTAATATGTAATTTTACAAATATTCTGAAATAACAAAAATTCGTCCATCCGTTCTCACGTGTTGTGTTTTCTAACGACCATTATTTAAATTTCAAAATGGACGGTTAGTTCCTCACGAGTTAGAAAATTTTTTGGGAAACTCTTTCAATTTTTCTTTTCGTATCATTATATCTCGGACTATAGTGAACATTTGAAAACAAAAAATAGCCAAATTTGTATAGTCGTTTTCAAGTGATTCAGTAAATAACGAAAGGTATTTCATTTGAATTATTAGTCGTATTTTAATTTCAGAAAAAGCTAAGAAATAAAATTGAAATATATTTGGCGAGACAGTCATCTATAAAAAAAACCTGAGCAGCAGAGCTCCATCACTAAGGTGGTATTTTTTCGCGCGAAATGCATCGCGACTGGATGCGATTCTAACGGATTGAATCATATTTTGAAAAATCTCTCTTAAATAGCAGACCAAATCAAAAAGTTGAAAATAATTTTTTTATCAAAAAATAAGGAAATTTTTCGAGAAAAAAAATTCGCGAAGTGCATCGCGAACAGAAATACAACGTTTTCATAGCAAATCTAAATTAAAATGAAACAATTCTTCATTATTTCATAAAAAATCAAATAAATTTAGCGATATTAATTTATTAGTCGTATTTTATACATACTATTGCAGTGTATCGAAGGAAGCAGTCGGGTGAGGGAGTATTTTTCCTATCCGTTTTGGACCTCCTAGACCACGATTTTCGAAAAATTCTTCATGTCTGATATATATATATATATATATATATATATATATATATATATATATATATATATATATATATATATATATATATATATATATATATATATATATATATATCTAAAAAACATATAAACAAAAAAAGAGAAAGATCTCTTCAATAAAAATTTATGTATATCTATAATATATATATATATATATATTATATATTATATTATATATATATATATATATATATATATATATATATATATATAATTATATATATATATATATATATATATATATATATATATATATATAATATATATATATATATATATACCGCTCGCCCCTATAACTTTTTTGTTTTTATAGATAATGAAATTAAATTAAAACTGCGTTTTTTGACAAGTAACTCAACTTCATGCAATTTCCGGTTTCACCGGAAGTGACATAAACTTTCGATTTTCAAATAGGACACCTGGTATATTTTCAGTTTTTTTGTCTCCATATGACATTAAAAATACAACCATGTATCATTTGCTTTTTTTTGTAACCGTTGTTCAATTTTTTTTTCGAAATAAGTTTTTATTGTAGAGGGCTATAGATGCGTTCAAATGAATAATTTCGGTCCTAAAATGGCCCTGTTTGCCGTCCAGGGACGTAGATTTGTGGGCGTGGCTTTGTTTCAGTTGTGTTGGTCACAGGCTACTTGATGATTTCAAATGTTATTTTAATCTCAATAAGATTCTTCATTTAAAGAAAGTTCTAAGGTAATGGGATTTCAGGTATTTATCGAAAGTTTTCTTTCAACCTAATACCTAGAGTGCGGTATCAAATTAATCGTAAAAAAAAAGCCACCAGGTTGCCATTTGAAAAAAAATAGTAATAAAAGTTTTAAAATTAAACTTCATATAGCTGGAACATTTTGATCGAAAACAGTGAAGTTGTATTTTAACATACATTTTAGGACCAAAATTAGTTATTTGAACTAGAATGAAAATTTATTTCGAAAAAAAAATAAAAAAAAGGTTACAAAAAGTAACAAATGATACATGGTTGTATTCTAAATATCATATGGAGACATAAAAACTGAAAATATACCCGGTGTCCTATTTAAAAATCGAAAGTTTATGTCACTTCCGGTGAAACCGGAAGTTGCATGAAATTGAGTTACTTGTCGAAAAATGCAGTTTTATGCATCAAACAGATCCTCTAAATTTTATTTCATTATCTCTGACAACAAAAAAGTTATAGGGGCGAGCCACATTCCGCGGACACCCGGTATATATATATATATATATATATATATATATATATATATATATATATTCCCCCCGTACATACTGACATCTCCAGAGGCTCTCATCGAGTCGAATGATCTGAAAACTTGATGTAGGTAGGTTATCTACTGTTGAACAGAGATAATATTGGCCTCAATCGAAACACAATGATCCACTGGAAAATACGAAGTCCAAAAAAAAGACAAATTACGAAGCTAAACGTTCGAAAACTCAAATGAAATGAACGTAAATACCATTACCAATCAATGTAAACAAACCGTTAATGGCCCATAGAGTAGTACCGATATTAGCCGTTCCGGCGCTACGATCTTAATTTCAGACGCCAATAGGACTACAAACAGAACCAAAATATAGGTATGTTGACATTACAAATTTTGCTGTACCTACTGAGATTTTGAATATTTTTTTATATGTGTTGTCTAGGAAATATATTTCAGTATGGGTAATTATTTTATTTTTCACTTGTATATAATATGTTTATTTCACCTTGGATACGGTTGCTATAAACACACTCATTATGCCCTAGGCCATTATGCCCGCATTTGCGGGCATAATGGATTCAAAACGCCCGCTTATTGTACTAGGAGAAATGAAGCAAATTTCATTGATTAAATACCTCATAATCCTTGTCGTATACGACTCTGGATTTTTCCGGCAATGAATTATTCGCAGCTTTGGCTGCATTTTCTATGATATTCTTGGGTAAATTCATTTTCATTTCCATTATTTCTATAAGACTACACAAAGAAAGCAGCATGACATTCACTGAATATGATGACAAAAATATTCACAAACGTCAAACTATCAACAAATGACATGCCTACTATGAGAAGGAATAGGAGCAATGAAACGATTTTAAAATCGCTTTTTCATCATAATATAATAATTTTTTCGTGAAAAATAAAATCTTGTATGCACCGCGTGCGTTACTAGATCCTTATGCCCATCGGGCAACATTCATCCCTCGGGCCAGAGGCCCTCGGGCCGAATTTTTCCCTCAGGGCATAAGGATCTATATAACGCACTTGGTACATAAATAACTATTATGTTCTAATACAAAAAGTTATTTGTCGTTATTTCTTCTTCCTTCAATGATTTTGGCTTCTATGCTCATCTGGGTAAGCTTAATTTTGTATTCATCAATGACTATTTTTTTCATAATGATCCGCTTTCGTTTCTCTATTGAATTTATGTTTCATTTCTATTTCTCAAAACTTATCAGAGAAAATATACTTTTCATTTAGTATTCATGAGTCGAAGATAGTCCAGTAAGAGAGGGTTAGTTTATCATTTTCAGAATATTACAAAAGAAATGATTTATGTTCCGCGGACCATTTAGATGTCTAGTAAAAATATTTCTGTTATAAATCAAAGCCTAGTGATCTATATTAGAATTTTCCATCAAATTACCAACTCATGGACAGAACCAACAGAATTGTTTTTATGATGAATTGATTCATCCAATTGCTTTCTTGAACTATTATTACGAAAAAAGTGGATAAAGGACGGCTCATATATTTCTGCAGTTCAAGCGTCGTGAAATGAAGGACACGACAAGACATTATTGTATTGATGATTAATTTTATTCATCCAACAGTTTGATTAAAAATCAGAACTTTTGAACTACTTACTGCTAACAATGGACATTATTATTATCTAAGGCGGGCTACACATGGACGTCGATATCTTCATACATCGACGTGCATCCAAAAATGTGCAACCAATAACGTGCAACCTGATTGCCTACACAGGTACGTACAAAACCATTGTTTTGTCCAGTCTGCAAAAATGTTTGGACAGATGCCTGAGCAGGAGAAATATTTAGCTCTGGTGGCAGTGGCGTGTACAAAAAAAAAAGAAAAAGGAAAACGAAAATCGTCGCCTAATGTGGTCTGAAGGTTGTTTTCTAAAACGATAAAATTTTTCACACATTCACCTGTTAGAAAAACGGAGGTTAGAACTAGAGGACTCTCGTAATTACGTAAGGATGGACGAAGAAACCTATTCGTAATTATCGGACATGGTTATTCCATTGATGAAACGTCAAGACACAATGATGAGATTGGCAATAACTGGAGAAATCACTGCAAGAAATTACCAAGATTTGAAATTGACGATTTTAATATCTCCGAATCGTACCACTTCTCTTCGAGATAAAAACTTTTTCATTTTATCTCCGAAACCCACCACGAAGACTTGATTTTAGCGACAACTGTATTTTTTGTAGCATTTGGTTGAATGATTTGTAGCTTCTCTATAAATATTTTGTATGCCTAATTTTTTTCATTTCGATCTAAATAGTGCTTTGATTTTGTTTGCCACAAGCAGGGTAGGTCCCTGTACAACTCCACAAATTCCCGTAGAAATTCCCGGAACATTGTTCTGCAGTCAGACATAATGATGAAACTATCTGCAAACATTTTTAGTAAATATTATACAAATTCATGAAATATTTAACTTATCATTTTAAATACCTTCTGCAGTAACAAAATATTTCATAAACTTAACCGCCGCTACTGCTTTAAAAACGCAACCTCCACAGTAATTTGCATCCACACCAAAATGCATTCGTTGGAATGCGCATCCGAAAATTCAAGCGATTCCTGAAAATATCAACTCATCCGGGTTGTGTATTAAAAAACGTGCGTTTTTTGCATCCACATTAACGTTATTGGTTGCACGTTTTTGGATGCACGTTGATGTGTTAATACATCAACTTCCGTGTGTAGGGGCCTATTGAGACATCGACGCCCGTGTGTAGGGGCCTAAAGACTGCGGAATTTTTTCATTGAATCTTAACTTCTACTTTTATGTGCGTAAATCCCTTTATTTACTGTCAATTACCTATGTTTACAGTTTAAGTTCGTTTATTTCAAATCGTTGCTATAGTATAGGTATAACCTGACTTATACAACAAAAAGGTATGATATACAATTATGTATACCTACACACTTTAACAATAGTGCAGAATAGTTATTGGGCAATTTCAACATACCTTATCAGATCTCACTTAACTTATCCGAACGTAGCTATATTTCCTTGCTTATTTCTTCTAGCTACTGAAAGCAACAATTAAGTACCTATGCATAAAATAGTTACGGAGAGGTACAATCGCAAAATACAGGAAGCAAATGAATGATGCTATTCTGTCAATTTTCTACTGAGTGCTATTTTTGAAAAAATCACCAAAAAGGCAATAACTTTCAAACCATCAATAATCGGATAATAATATATATATATATATTATTATTTCCATCGTAAATGACTTCTATAACTTCCTATCATCGGACGTCCAGTTTTGGAACAAATTATACATAATAATACATAAGTATATTATATCTTATATATATATATATATATATATATATATATATATATATATATATATATAGTTATATAAGTATATATATATATATATATATATATATTATATAATATATATATATATATATATTTATATATATATATATATATATAATATATATATATATATATATATATATATATATATATTTTGGTAGTTTTTTTTCTCTGAACGCCTCCAATTTTATGTTGATATTTCGTGGTTTTTCATGGTTTTCAGGTTTGGCTGGACCACAACAGCTTCTGCCGATTACGGTAAAGGGTTTGTAAATTTGTATACGTGGACATGAAATTGATATTAGCGAAAGTTTGCTCAATTCGCCACCATTTTAATGTGAAATATTTTTGTTTCTCGTTGAAGATTCAAGGTTATGCTCACTTTCCAACATCCTCTTAAAAATTGACTTACTATTGTAATAATTTCTATTCAAAGACATAAGCAAAAACAAAGAAAATTATTATTCATTAGTTACGGAGCTTCCTGATGCGCTTTTCTCTATCCTAACGCTATTCTAACATATTTGATCATGTTTTTTCATTCACAACCGTTAAACAGTCAAGATGAGGTTGTTCACTCGATAGAACATTTCTAGTTAAATGATTTTGTTTCTCCAAAGAACTTTCTACTGAATATCGACATAAAACTAATTGGGGTTTTGTGTTAAGTGCTAGCGATGTAGTGAAGGCATATCGTTGAGTTACGCGACGCCCTTCTTGAAATACTTGGATTAAATAAACGTTTGAATAACATCTAATTAAATGTTATTTATGTCAAGGGTCTCAATTTGATTTTTATATTTCTTGTTTTGATCATGAAGTCAGCGAACAGGAATATTGTTCGTCAGTCCTTCTAACACACATATTAAAATTTCAAGTTTACTTTACCATCGACGTAGACGAAGCATTCAACTGAGAAGCCTGATTTCTCGATTGCTTTGTTTGTTCTTTCAAACCCAAAATTGGACATATGATATCAGGAGTACTACATTCTTGTATACAGAAAGAACAGATATAAGTGCTTACCATTATCTTACGCAGATTCCTTTCCTGAACAAATTGAGTCAGATAAAAGGAGGCGACAGCAAGATTCATGTTACCAACATCAATTGAGTCCTCCCTCCTAATACTTTGATCGAGCACTGTTTCAAAAATATAAATGAAACTAAAGTAAAAAGTTGCTATTTTTCACTCAACATTTATGTTTCATGCTATGAAACTATTGGTCATGGAAAATAAGCTCCCAATTTGACAGAAAAAAAAAACTAGAATTGAATCCCAATATTTGTAAAAAGTTGATGAATTACAAATATAAGTATATCAAAAGACAGTTAGTAATAACAATTTAAACAATTTTTTGAAATAAAATCATTCACATGACGCACGTCTCGGTCGAAAACTTAAGCTTCCTTCAGATGATAAATTCAAAGTTAAATATGTTTCTTCGTTTATATCGAATACAAGAAATAAACAGAACACAAATCTGTGTAGAAAGGGTAAATAGAAAGGATAGTTACAAATTAATTAGTGAAATTCGTAATTATGAAAAGATTCAGAAGGCGGAATAAAGTACATGATCAATTTGGCTATTCAACAGGAGACCTGAATTTTTTATCTTTTAAAGTCAAAATTGAAATGTGTGATTTTCTTGGATTAAATGATTTGTCATGAATGTTTAATCCGGATTTTAATCAACAAAGCTACGTTTGTGTACGGTGAAAATCTTCTGAAAGTTCTACCACATGTAAAAACCTTACTCCACATTCACCACAATTAGTGTTATGTATCTCACCTGAATCATATGTTCTTTGTGAACTTTTGAATTTCTCCCTATTTTTGACAAGGGGGTACGCCTGGCTGATCGCATTTTTGAAAAACTTTTATCTATCATATTGTTTATTATTATGGGGTTATAATTACTATTTACGCTAATTTGTTTAATTAAATTTTTATCGATGTTAAAATTGATGTTTGAAAATGGAATATTAACTAAACGATGTACCATACTATTGAGAGATGCCATTTTGTGTTGGAATGGATGAACGAAAGTACTATGTATGACGTTATCAGTGTGTGATGGTTTGCGAAAAAATTATGTTTGTTATACATTTTTATTACTTTCAAATCCAAATAGTTGATTGAGTTAACTTTCTCCATCTCTAAGTAAATTTTATATAAGGGTGTAAAGTGTTACGTTTCTATTTTTTGTATTCGATATAACGGAAAAAGATATGTAGTTTGTATTTAGCATTTAAAGAAGGTGAAGTTTCACTGAAAGGTGGGTCATGCGTTATTTTATTCAACTAATGTGTACATTGTATAGGAGTTAGGAAAATCAATCTAAATGCAACAAAAGTCCCAATGCAATGGTTCACCAACGAAATAAGAGATTTAGCGTAAGAAAAAAGGAAAGCATATCAACAATATTGCGGCAATAAGACGCCTAACAATTATGAGCAATACAAAGATACAAGAAACAAAGTAAACTCTAAGATAAGAAACCTGAAAAGAGAATATTGGACAAGGTTTACCAAAGAGATGAAACACGACCTTTATGGATCTCAACGCAAAGTGTGGAAAATGCTTAAAGAAGAGAAAACAACCTATTAATGAATATAACAATTTGAATAAAATAGAAGCAGAAAAATGGATAGCTTACATCAAAGAACTCTACAATGAAGGGAATAATGCACATGCAATAGAAGGAGAAGAAGAAGAAGAGGGCGAAAACGAACAAATCATAGAAATTACAAACAAAGAACTCAGGAATAACACAGGAAAATTAAAAAACAGAAAAGCCCCAGGACCTGATGGCATACCCAACGAGCTCCTAAAATATGGAGGAGAAATAATAATCGCAAATATTGCTGTGCTTTTTCAGAAAATTTGAGATACCAAGCGAGTACCAGAGCAATGGAAAACAAGTATCAGAATACCAATATACAAAAAAGGAAATAAGAAGAATCCTAGCAACTACCGTACGATCACCTTGCTTAACACAATCCTAAAATTGCTAACGAAGATATTCGCCAATAAGATCACTAAAGAATACACAATAAGTGAAGAACAACAAGGTTTCCGGCAGAATAGGTCCACAATAGATGCTATTTTCATAGTCAGACAAATTGCTGAAAAAGCAATTGAATACAACAATCCTGCTTATATGTGCTTCGTGGACCTAAATAAAGCCTTTGATCGTATCAGATTAGGAGATGTACTAAAATTACTTAAAGAAGAAAACCAGTCCAGCAGTTTAGTAGAGATAATAAAAGACATTAGTTCAGACAACAAAACTAAAATCAAAGTCGAGCACGAATTTACATCGGAAGTAGATATCAAATCAGGAATACGCCAGGGAGATGGCCTCAGGCCACTATTATTCAATTTAGTAATGGATAAAATTATAGGAAAAACAAAAAAGGTAGTACGCGGATACAGACTTGGAAGAGAACTAATAAAGATCCTGTGTTATGCAGACGACGCAATTCTGATCTCAGATGATGAAGATGAACTACAGCGCTTGGTGCAAACCTTTAAAATAACGGCGGAAACCTACAATATGCAGATATTTATCTAAGACCAAATCTCTCGTAGTAGCAAGGGAGCCCAGACGATGCAAAATCGTAATTAATGAAGAAATAACCGTACAAGTTTTTAAGTTCGAATACCTGGGAATAGAAATATCCAGCTACGTTGATCTAAAAGAAAGTGTACGAAAGCAGGCTAATAAAGCAGCTTATGTATCAGGATGCTTAAGGGATGTTATTTGGAGGAATAAAGATATGAGGTTAGACCGGAAAGTGCGCATATATAAGTCATGTGTAAGGCCAATACTAACATATTCAATAGAAACGAGAGCTGAAACAGCAGAAACAAAGAGAATAGTCAGAACAACAGAAATGAAAACATTAAGATCAATAACGGGAAAAACATTGAGAGACAGAGTCCCGAACACTCAAATAAGAGAACACTGTGGGACACAGGATATAGTACGGTCGGGAAGACAGAGAAGACGAGAGTGGAACCAGCATGTTACACGAATGGACGGCGAGAGACTAGCCCGAACATCAAGGGACTTAAAACCCATGGGCACCAGACCACCAGGACGGCCCTTTAAGAGATGGCGAGATAGCTGGCAGTCTACTTCAGAAATACGACTGCAACAGTAGAAAAAGAGATCGGATAAGAACAGGCTCAAGGCCTAATTTAAGAGGAAGAAGAAGAAGTACATTGTTATTACTAACCATTGTTTTAGTATGTTTATTAATTTACATCATGTAACTTCCCAATCAATCAAAAACAATATAAGAACTATTAGTACATACAAATAAAAGAAATTTGGGTTTTTTAATTGGTCAATAATAAAGGCAGACAAACAGTGTTTGAAAAATCTATAAATAATTATATATATATATATATATATATATACATACATATATACATACATATATATATATATATATATATAAAAATATATATATATACTATATATATATATATATATATATATATATATATATATATAAATATAATCTCTTGATATTATTAGCAATAACAGGCTGGTTGAATCTTAAAAAACTCGATTTAATTAATAAATTGACGTTTCATTATGACATTCATAGTTATTCAAAATTTTTGAACAAAATTGAAAATTCTTGACATTTATTGACTTGATAAAATTGAATATTGATCTGTCTTGTTAAAAATTCTTTCAGATCTAATATTAACATTCAAAATTGTTTCATTAGAAGGCAAGGGAAACTACAGAAACCTTTACCTATGTAATGTTCGAAAATAATAATAATAGAGTACTATTTATTTAACAGAAAGAAATTAGTCACGGGAAAATATTAAAAAAGTTAGAGCAGAATTATCGGTATAGAACGTTTATATGGAAGCAGCCGTTGACACGTGTTTCGGACTCTTTGGTCCTCATCAGAACGGCGTAGCTAAGTATTGGATTGAAAATTAGGAGATGAAAATAGTTTAATAAATAAAAAAATAAAATTCACAGTGGCAACAACAATTCGAATAAATAATTAAAATATATAAATATATATATATATATATATATATATATATATATATATATATATATATATATATATATATATATATATACATTTAAATATATTGATTGTGATACAATTTATATTGGTCTTACTGTTAGAAACATATAGGTACCAGATTTGATGAATATAAAAAATCAATCAACTATAGTGCGTACGACACTGGATTTTCGGAATAACCGTTTAATTGATTTAAATAATACTGAGATATTGCGTGTTGAACAGAGGAACGAGGATGGACCTTTCAGAAGCTCTAGAGATTACGTCGGGCAGCTCCAGGAACCTTGCCATCACTAATGACCAAATAGACCTT
>JARQZK010000075.1:177500-182500 GCA_030704885.1 Cynegetis impunctata | reverse complement strand
TCGTGTAACATGCTGGTTCCACTCTCGTCTTCTCTGTCTTCCCCACCGTACTATATCCTGTGTCCCACAGAGTTCTCTTATTTGAGTGTTCGGGACTCTGTCTCTCAATGTTTTTCCCGTTATTGATCTTAATGTTTTCATTTCTGTTGTTCTGACTATTCTCTTTGTTTCTGCTGTTTCAGCTCTCTTTTCTATTGAATATGTTAGTATTATCCTTACACATGACTTATATATGCGCACTTTCCCGTCTCACCTCATATCTTTATTCCTCCAAATAACATCCCTTAAGCATCCTGATACATAAGCTGCTTTATTAGCCTGCTTTCGTACACTTTCTTTTAGATCAACGTAGCTGGATATTTCTATTCCCAGGTATTCGAACTTAAAAACTTGTACGATTATTTCTTCATTAATTATGATTTTGCACCGTCTGGGCTCCCTTGCTACTACGAGAGATTTGGTCTTAGATAAATATCTGCATATTGTAGGTTTCCGCCGTTATTTTAAAGGTTTGCACCAAGCGCTGTAGGTCATCTTCATCATCTGAGATCAGGATTGCGTCGTCTGCATAACACAGGATCTTTATTAGTTCTCTTCCAAGTCTGTATCCGCGTACTACCTTTTTTGTTTTTCCTATAATTTTATCCATTACTAAATTGAATAATAGTGCACTGAGGCCATCTCCCTGGCGTATTCCTGATTTGATATCTACTTTCGATGTAAATTCGTGCTCGACTTTGATTTTAGTTTTGTTGTCTGAACTAATGTCTTTTATTATCTCTACTAAACTGCTGGACTGGTTTTCTTCTTTAAGTAATTTTAGTACATCTCCTAATCTGATACGATCAAAGGCTTTAGTTAGGTCCACGAAGCACATATAAGCAGGATTGTTGTATTCAATTGCTTTTTCAGCAATTTGTCTGACTATGAAAATAGCATCTATTGTGGACCTATTCTGCCGGAAACCTTGTTGTTCTTCACTTATTGTGTATTCTTTAGTGATCTTATTGGCGAATATCTTCGTTAGCAATTTTAGGATTGTGTTAAGCAAGGTGATCGTACGGTGGTTGCTAGGATTCTTCTCATTTGCTTTTTTGAATATTGGTATTCTGATACTTGTTTTCCATTGCTCTGGTACTCGCTTGGTATCTAAAATTTTCTGAAAAAGCACAGCAATATTTGCGATTATTATTTCTCCTCCATATTTTAGGAGCTCGTTGGGTATGCCATCAGGTCCTGGGGCTTTTCTGTTTTTTAATTTTCCTGTGTTATTCCTGAGTTCTTTGTTTGTAATTTCTATTATTTGTTCGTTTTCGCCCTCTTCTTCTTCTTCTCCTTCTATTGCATGTGCATTATTCCCTTCATTGTAGAGTTCTTTGATGTAAGCTATCCATTTTTCTGCTTCTATTTTATTCAAATTGTTATATTCATTGATAGGTTGTTTTCTCCCTTTAAGCATTTTCCACACTTTGCGTTGAGATCCATAAAGGTCGTGTTTCATCTCTTTGGTAAACCTTGTCCAATATTCTCTTTTCAGGTTTCTTATCTTAGAGTTTACTTTGTTTCTTGTATCTTTGTATTGCTCATAATTGTTAGGCGTCTTATTGCCGCAATATTGTTGATATGCTTTCCTTTTTTCTTACGCTAAATCTCTTATTTCGTTGGTGAACCATTGCATTGGGACTTTTGTTGCATTTAGATTGATTTTCCTAACTCCTATACAATGTACACATTAGTTGAATAAAATAACGCATGACCCACCTTTCAGTGAAACTTCACCTTCTTTAAATGCTAAATACAAACTACATATCTTTTTCCGTTATATCGAATACAAAAAATAGAAACGTAACACTTTACACCCTTATATAAAATTTACTTAGAGATGGAGAAAGTTAACTCAATCAACTATTTGGATTTGAAAGTAATAAAAATGTATAACAAACATAATTTTTTCGCAAACCATCACACACTGATAACGTCATACATAGTACTTTCGTTCATCCATTCCAACACAAAATGGCATCTCTCAATAGTATGGTACATCGTTTAGTTAATATTCCATTTTCAAACATCAATTTTAACATCGATAAAAATTTAATTAAGCAAATTAGCGTAAATAGTAATTATAATCCCATAATAATAAACAATATGATAGATAAAAGTTTTTCAAAAATGCGATCAGCCAGGCGTACCCCCTTGTCAAAAATAAGAAATCAAAAGTTCACAAAGACAATAGATCAGGAGTACATAACACTAATTGTGGTGAATGTGATAAGGTTTACATTGGTAGAACTTCCAGAAGATTTCACCGTACACAAACGTAGCTTTGTTGATTAAAATCGGATTAACATTATGCAAATCATTTAATCCAAGAAAATCACACATTCAATTTTGACTTTAAAAGATAAAATTCAGGTCTCCTGTTGAATAGCCAAATTGATCATATTTTATTCCGCCTTCTGAATCTTTTCATAATTACCGAATTTCACTAATTATTTGTAACTATCCTTCTATTTACCCTTTCTACACAATTTGTGTTCTGTTTATTTCTTGTATTCGATATAACGAAGAAACATATTTACTTTGAATTTATCATCTGAAGAAGCTTAAGTTTCACCGAGACGTGCGTCATGCGATGTTTTATTCAAAAAATGTTTAAATTGTTATTACTAACTATTGTTTTGATATTCTTATATTGTATTCATCAACTTCTTACAAATATTGGGATTCAATTCTAGTTATCTTTTTTCTCAAATTGGGAGCTATTTCATGACAATAGTTTCATAGGATGAAACATAATCGTTGAGTGAAAATAGCAAATTTTACTTTAGTTCATTTATATTTTTGAACAGTGCTCGACAAAGTATTGAGGGAGGACTCAATTAATGTTGGTAAATGAATTTGCTGTCGCTCCTTTATCTGAATCAATTTGTTCAGGAAGGAATCGCGTAAGTAATGGTAAGCACTTATATCTGTTCTTCTGTATACAAGAATGTAGTACTCTGATATCATATGTCAATTTTGGGTTGAAGAACAAACAAAGCATGAGAAATAGGCCTCTCAGTTGAATGCTTCGTCTACGTCGATGGTAAAGTAAACTTGAAATTTTAATATGTGTGTTAGAAGGACTGACGAACAATATTCCTGTTCGCTGACTTCATGATCAAAACAAGAATATAAAATCAAATTAAGACCCTGTCATAAATAAATTTAATTAGATGTTATTCAAACGTTTATTTAATCCAAGTATTTCAAGAACGGCGTCGCGTTACTAACGATATGCCTTCACTACATCGCTAGCACTTAATACAAAACCCCAATTAGTTTATGTCGATATTCAGTAGAAAGTTCCTTGAAGAAACAAAATCATTCAACTAGAAAGGTTCTAGAGTGAACAACTCATCTTGCTCTTACGGTTGTGATGAAAAAACATGATCAAATATGTTAGATAGCGTTAGGATAGAGAAAAGCGCATCAGGAAGCTCCGTTACTAAGATAATATTTTTCTTTGTTTTTGTTATGTTTTGAATTGAAATTATTACCCTAGTAAGTCAATTTTAAGAGGATGTGGAAGTGAGCATAACCTTGAATTTCACGAGAAAACAAAAATATTTCACATTAAGTAGCGATTGAGCAAACTTTCCTAATATCAATTTCATTCACGTATCAAATTCCAACGCTTTACCGTAATCGGCAGAAGCTGTTGTGGTAAGCAAAACCTCAAAACCATGAAAAACCACGAAATATCAACATAAAAATGGAGGCGTTCAGAGAGAAAATACTACCAAAATTAGTTATCTAACATTCACCAAGATGGAAGTTTATAATTTTTCAACTCAATTGGAGCAAAAACCAAAATCCTTTTCTTTCCAAGATCCCTACACCTTTGTGGGCTTCATTTTGAATATGGCGTCCATTTAATTTCCTCATCTTTGCCACGTTTCAATGGTTTTGTACTGTCGCAAGATCTAAGTCATATACCAAATTCAATAAATTAAAAAACCCTGAAAGTCGTGAATCCGGAGGTAGGAAACAGATTTGAAAACAAATCTCTCACTTCACTGTTGACACTGTTTGATACAAAGAAAATAAAGTTTGTAAAATATAGACAATCATATAATTTGATTGAATTTGTTGGTGCTCGAAATAGTATTCAAATTTTCGATTCTGTAAGAGATATTCTTTATGTAGTGTATAACTACAGTACTTCAATTATTCGATTTCAATATAGACCTGAAAAATGGTTTAAAAATCATTCAAAAAATATCAGAGCTCCCTAGAGTTGAATGCTCTATTCTGAAATTCTGGTAGTGATAAAATAAACATTATCATTAAACTTATAGGTGAAAATTTCCGTTACGCTAATTGATAGACAAAGGAAGACCAAATCGAATCAAAACGTCACCATGACATAATTGAATTTCAATTTGACGCTATTTAGTGTAAAGCACATGTGATCTTCTTTTATTTCAAAAAAGTATAACATAAATGATTTAGTTCATACTGACCAAGTATCGCAACAGCATCAAATTATGCGAGCTATTATACAATATTATATCACGTGCTGTAATCCTACTACTTAGACATGTATATTCACAGAATTAGGGGAAATGAGAGAATGTCACAATTACCTCGCTATTTTATTAATAGAACATCATACAGTTTTACTAATATCATCAAATTGAATAATAACATTTCCATTAAAATTTTGGTAAAACCAAATGCTATAGTCTGTCCAGTCTAAGTTGGCGTGTACGTCACAGTCATGCGCAAATAACGACGCAAGGCTGCCTACCCAAATAAATAAAATTCGAAATGGTCAAAATTCATATCTGTCGTAAGTAATTTTCTGAAAAAGTAGTTATATGGTGATAGTGACCGGATCATCCATTTAGACAAATATTATGTTCTCAACATATCAAATCGTATGTATCTCTCAAGAAAAACTAACATTCCGAGTAATGAAAATAAGTTGAATGTTTGTTAAGTTGTCATTTAAT
>JARQZK010000075.1:170000-172500 GCA_030704885.1 Cynegetis impunctata | reverse complement strand
GAATGAGGTATAGAATATGCCTAATATTAGTTCAATGATGCCAAAAACAATTTATGATTTAAATAAAAATAAAACGCCAATATGAAACATGACTCTTGTTTTTTAAAAAATGCAATAAAAAGTACAGGTCCGTAATTGAAAATGAAAAGTTGAAGGTGGCCTAATGTGTACGATACCCTGTATATATACCTGTATATATATTTTATTAAGATATTTGGAAAGGCTACAAAAAGTTGCTATGGGAATGTGGCAAAATTTAAAAAAAAAAATCCTAAAATGTAAAGATATAGGCAAAGGAATAATTTCGAAATTTTCGATTTTGCCTGTATAGCTCCAGACCTAAAGAAGCTACGTCTGATTTTTTTAATTCATATAATTAACCTCTGAAATACGCTACTTTGTCCCCATTTAACCAACCCTCTATCTTTTAACGTTATCGAAATCCCTATGCATAGACTCGAATTTGAATAACCCTGTATATATATATATATATATATATATATATATATATATATATATATATATATATATATATATATATATATATATATATATATATATATATATATATATATATATATATATATATATAATATATATATTATATATATATATATATATATATTCATATATATATATATATATATATATATATATATATATATATATATATATATATATATATATATATATATATATATATATATATATTGAATATCGAAGGCCATTATTTGATTTGAATTTATTACGATTAGAATAGTATATTATTCAACGAGCGGTAATGTAGGTCATAACTCACGCAGATGAAGTGAGTTATGACCATTACCGCAAGTTGAATACTATACTTTATCTACGACTATAACAATAAATACTAAGATACAAATACAAATTCACAATAATTAGGTAGTATTAACTTAATTTGAAAACGTGAGAATTATTCAAGTGACATTACTTGGGATCTTAGTAGACCATATAGTGAGTTATAGCAGTGAGATATTATTACTCACGCTGTTTGGTAATAGATACTATTAATTGTTAAAACGCAGTTGAATAATGAATATATTATTCAATAGGAGTATTATTTGCACGAATTATTTGCACATTGTGACGCAAGTTTCGTTCGTGCTTTCAGGGTTTTTCAAGATGTTGATACCAACATTTATTAACAAAACGTTTATGAGGAGGTACTTATATTCATTAATTAGGTATAGTTTCTGAAAACTACTAAATTTTGTACATATTGGAATAAGATGGTGAGGACCAATTCATTATTCAGATTTTATTTCCAGATTTATAGCTACTGCAACTTACAATCAACTTTGAGCCATTTCAACAATCCAAAAGCTTTATATATTTCAAGAACACTTAAGATTTCAGAGACTTTATTAATATGTATATGTACAGATGTGCAAAATTTGTCGAAATCGTCGCTCCATTGAGTAAGTTTGAGGCTCATTTAATTTTGGGCCCTCAATATTCCAAGCGGGAATTCTTCGACACAAACGAATATATTTCAAAGACGTTCACAGCTATTCGGTTCCTTTGTGCTCTTCTGTCTGTTATCCATTCTGAAAATGATATGTGTTTTCACGTGAATGTCAATGCATGTATGTCAGAGAAAACTGAGTAGCGAAACACTGTTGTGTATATAACACGAGTTTATTGTTATTGTATCATTCTTCAAAGTCACTTACCGCCTTATCTATCACGACACCAACTGATCTTCCTTATATGTATTGCCAGCATGCTTTTAAAAACAAACTACGAAAAAAATTCACCTAAATTTGTTTTCACACGATAAGAATATCATCACTTTGTTAGGTATTTGTTTTAATTTCTTATAGTTTTTTTTACTATACGGTATATTTTCCTTCGTTGCTTCAATTTGCTGTAAAAAAATTAAAAAATATATTTCCAACATCAATGTTCTTGTTGATTTTATTTATTTTTCAAACATATATGCTGATCTGATGCAGTGTATGTGTGTCGCTAATATAAATATATTTATTTTCCACCTGTATAATATATGTTTATTTCACCTTGGATACGGTTGCTATATACACACTCATTGTGCCCTAGGGCGTAATGAGCAGGCGTTATGGATCATAAAGCCCGCTTATTGTATGAGGAGAAATGAAGCAACTTTCATTGATTAAATACTTCATAGTCCTTGTCGTATACGACTCTGGATTTCTCCGGCAATGAGTTATTCGGAGCTTTGGCTGCATTTTCTATGATATTCTTGGGTGAGTTCATTTTAATTTCCATTATTTCTATAAGACTACACAAAGAAAAAAGCAATGACATTCACTAAATATGATGACAAAAATATTCACAAACATCAAAATATCAACAAATCACATGCCTACTATGGAAAGCAAAATGGATAGGAGCAATAAACCGAGTTTAAATACGCTTTTTCATTGTAATAAAAACATTCATTCCTCGGTCCAATGGCCCTTGGGCCGAATGTTTCCCTCCGGGTGTAAGGATCTATATA
>JARQZK010000075.1:125000-165000 GCA_030704885.1 Cynegetis impunctata | reverse complement strand
CAAGCTTTCTTTTATAAGTTCTATAAGTTCGGGTCATGGTTAGATCCCTAAAATAAAAATACGTATGAGTGCCAGAATTATCTGTTTTTACTTTAAAAAGGCAATCAATTTGATCCTACACCTGTGATCAATTTCACCCAACTGCTATGATCAATTACACCCCACGAGTGATATTTTGAATTTCCCGCGTTCCTACATTAAACATTGTCAAACCGGCAGCATGTAATACATAACCAAACATCACTATTTATGATATTGTAGGTAAATGAGCTTAAAAACAAAGGGTTTTCTACATACCTTGGAAAGTTCTCGGTGTACCAAAAACGACGGAAATGTAGGACCACTTTGTCAACTTATTTTTTTTGGAAAAAACTTTAATATTTTTCCGAACAAACCACAACCACGTTCTTGTTGTTCGTTGAACAAAATGAAACAAGGTTGCAAACTTGCTACTTTTGCATATTGCAACCGCCAAATGCAATAATATTGAAATTTGAATTAGGGATCAATTTCACCCCACAAAATCAATTACACCCCATTTTACGGTACCAAAACATTCTATCAAAATGTGGAATAGAAAAAAATAATGATGAAGGTTGTAAGGTGAATATTATTTCATTTCATGACCGACCCGAATTCCGAAACTTGATTTTCATTCTTGATTGCGACGCAACTAACGGATCGTTTGGTTATCCAATTAAAACAAAATTCTCCGAACCTTAGAAAGCATATTCGTGAAATGTTTGAATAATTCCACACGCTTTTAGTATAATAATCACATTGTCTGAAAACGAACATAGAATAAAAATTGCCAAGAATGAAGTGAAGTATAGGGAACTTCCAATTAGAGTCTGAGTGAATGAGGAGCATTATGTAAAATCGTTGAACATAAGGTGGAACCATTCTGAGGAAGATGGTATTCCGACATGTTGGAAATTAGCTTACACTTTTCGTTCTGCTAATGCATTTCTTTATAGTGCGCGGACTTATCGAAAGCACGCTCGCATAGTTCTTTTTTATGAGTGCGATTGAAAGTACGCCATTCAAAAAGGATCGTTTTCTAGGTAATATTTTGTCGTTACTGTAGGAACCTTGAGTATTGTGGGATATCGTGATAGCTTCTCGGGGCCGAGAACTTCCGCTGATCTTTCCTATTGAAAATATTTTTCACCAAAGCTTAAACTCTTCGCTATAGATAAATGAAGCATTTCAAAAATGAAATATTTTTATTCGGGAATACTAACTAATCAATCTTTTAAGCAATAAAACTACGAATTATTGAGTGATTCGTTGACTTAATAAAATAAATGTTTTTCAGAACCGATAATAAGAAAAATATTTTGTGAGCATCAGACTCCGTCACTAAGGTCTCATTTTTGTCTCATACAAATTCTTCATTTCTTTGGTCAATTTATAGGTATTGTGTAGTCTAGAGAACCCTCAAGAACTACAAAAAACAAGAAATATGGCGACGATTTAGAAATATAATCCGTTTCCCCAAAAAGCAATCACTTTACATCCACTCAATCCCAACTTCTCAATTTGGAGCAGCTGTGCGGTTGAGCAAAAGGGTAAAAGACACGAAAAATCGGGATTTTTTTACATTAAAATGATGACGGTTGAGAAAAAAGTTGAGACTCAACAAAATATACTTCTCGTTTATATTTAAGTATATACCTACCTATAAAATTTCATCTTTCTTACTCAATCTGCAGAAGCTGTGGAAGAGAAAGAATAGTCAAAAAATAAGATATCTCTACATAAAAATATCGGCTGTTCGTAAAAAGAACACTCTTTAATGTCTACTTAATATATAGACAAATTATCAACTACTCAACTCAATTTGGAATGAGTTTAAGGGTGCTAAAATAGTTCAGATTCTGGGTATTTAGCTGATTCTTTCCTTCAGAAAGAGCTAGAAGACTAAATTTCAGATTTGTGATTTATAATTAATTTCCGCATCTTTTGCTATATAATGGTTTCAATATGTCACAATTTTGACTGAATTGACTCAAAATTTGACAACAAATTTATGTAAAATATACTATATGACCATAGTAAATTCACTATACCTACTACTATATTATAAACTGAACAAGGAAAATTCTTCAATAATTTAAAATTATCAAACAATCTTCCAAGGAGCTGATTATATGAACATGAAAACTGCATTTACAATGCAACTGAGAATTATAAAAAATGTCAAGTCACCCCGACTCAAGATCTCTTAAGTGCATCTTACTTCACTCGGAGTGAATGAACATATATCTAGTTGTTTCCCAATACAAATCTCGGTTGAACTACTATATGGATAACAACCCATAGCTCCCTCTGCCAAAACTATTAGGAACCAACAGTTCATTGCTTCAAACGAAAATACGGAATTCCTTCAAGAGAATAAATACTTCCTCACATGAAGATATCTACTCTATTTCAGTGGAATATGTGATTCAAGAGCATTCTAACTCATCGTTTTTGAACTATGGACGCGTGGACACGAGAGTACGCTCCCTCCGTAAATACGAATGTTGAATATTCGCAATATTCAACAATTATTTCATGTCTAAGGTACTAGATTACAATAGTCAATTTAATATATCACATGAAGTGACAAGGAAAATTCTTCAATAGTTTGAATTATCAAAAACTCTTTCGCAGCAAGCTGCATTAGAAGAGCAGGTTTTCATAACGTATCCAGTTTAAAAAATATATTCATTAAATTATGATTTTGTTCCATTTTCCAAAAAAATGCGCCCTCTAATGTGTAAACAATATTTATTTCCTCTCCGAGGGATCAACCTCCCAACCAATTCGTACCAAAACCAATTACATCCAATATGATACCAAGGTATCATATGAAACTACGTTCTTACAAACTTTCAACCCTATTTCCATAAAATTGCGCCCTTTATCGTGTAAACAAGATTTGTTTCCTCCTCCGGAGGGTTAACCCTCCAAACAATTCATATAGGAATAAATACCATCCAAGATATCGTACGAAACTACGTACCTACTAAGTTTCAACCCTAAGGTACGAAAATTACGCTTTCTATCGTGTAAACAAGATTTATTTCCCTGGGGGGTCAACCCCCCAACGAATTCGTATTAAAACTTATTCCATTCAATATATCATACGAAACTACTTACCCACAAACTTGCAATCCTATCGCTCCAAAATTACGCCCTTTATCATGTAAACAAGATTTATTTCTTCCCCCAGGATGTCAACCCCCAACCAGTTCGAACCAAAACCAATCCCATCTGAGATATCTTTCGAAAATACCTACCTACAAACTTTTAATCCTATTACTCCAAATTTGCGACCTTAATCATGTAAATAAAATTTATTTCTTCCCCCAGGGGTTCTACCCCCAACCAATTCCAACCAAAACCAATCCCATCCAAGATATCCATACAAAACTACCTAGATACAAACTTTCAACCCTATTGCTATAAAATTGCGCCTTTTGTCGTGTAAACAAGATTTATTTCTAATCGCACCCATTTTAATAAGCAGGTTTTCCAAGTGAAAACCTGCTAACAATCCCTCAAGGGAGCTTGTTATATGTATTCCGCGACATGTATAAAATATCTTTTTGATTAATATGTAAATAAATATCTCATCATAGTTGCTCTTATAAATGTAGAGTATCAAGCTTAATAATGTCGAAGCTGAAATTTCAGTTGCTGTAAATTATTATGCATATTATTTTGAGAGACTTTCGAGGTTAGATCAAATGAGTACCTAAATATTGAAAATAATTTGACGTTTCGCTATGGAAAATTAGATTCTTATGCATGACAATGGGGTGAAATTTCAGCTTTTTGCTGCTTTCAACTGTTGCATAGGCGTTCTATGCCATTCTAATTCATATTACACTGATACTAAACGAAGCATTTAGACTAGCTTCGAAGAACACGAGGTAGGTACAGTGTAGCTGTGTACAGCCTAAGATGTCAGCCGTAGCTGAACATGAGCATTATAATCCCATTATATTAAATAAACGGAAACCCGCTTTGATCATAAAACTGAAAAACAGAAATATCTAAACACATATTAATATTGTTTACATGGAATTTCATACTACAACTTAAAGAATGTTGAAGTTCATCTAGAACACATCCTCCTGATTTATCAGACCAATAGTATTCATCTACACATTCCGGAATCTGCCATCATAAATCTCTTTTAGTCCCAATTGAAACAAGATTGTCCTATGGCTCATCAACATCTTATGTCAGAATAAATTTACTAGTGATCTCAAATTAAGACGAAAGAGAATGATCTGGAATTCGTATACTTATAAAAGAAATTGTTAACAATCTTCAAAGTAGACGTTGGAACTCAGTGAAGACGTAAGATTCGATTTGCACCTACAAAGAAACAATGGCATTGACTCGACTCAATAATATTAAATTGGAACGCTCGAGAGCCAAATGACGTCTAACCGTGATAAATGTAGCTTTAGAACTTGGAATAAAACAGCGTCTCCGCAGATAACACTCAGTTGCCTCGGATAATTGTCCTCCTTTATGGTGCGAACCGAGCTTTGTGAATCTACACCGCTGCTAGTAGTACGCCCTCATTCTTTCACGATAACAAAGGTTTGTAATAATTCTATATTTTATGAAGAAACTGTCGATTCGGTTCGACAAACGCGAACATAAATGTAAGATTTTCAGCACATTTCGTTTTCATGAAATGCAGACTTCTTTGGGCGGTGTTTTATGGAATTCAGATTTTATTTTTCAGGTTGTAAAACGATAGATCCAAACTGGAATCCTATTGATTTCACGAAAAGTATAATAATTTTTATTATTGAATTCTGATGTACAGTATTACTATAAAACAATAATCGGGTTTGTCATAGCTATATTTTTGAAACTATCACGTTATAGAGTCGTGTATTAAATAACTTAAGATTGAGAAAATAGTCCATTTTTTTGACATATCATTAGACATGTACAATGTGGGCTCCTCGAGTCACACGACCGTCCATTTCAACCCCTTCTACAATGTGTCTCGATCGAGACTTAACAGTATCTGCACTTAATGGATCTTCAGAGTTCATCCAGTATTGATTTTTTTTCCGTGGCCACTCAATTCTCCCGATATGAGACCGTGCGATTATTCTGTTGTTGGTAGGCATGTCAAAAATTGAATTCATGTGCCAGTAATGCCTATAACCCTGGATGAACCCAAAATATGAATCATTTGTTTAAAATCTTAATCCAGATACATTGCAGCGAGTATCGGCGTTTATAGTTTGGGTGTTTGTTGTGTGACTCGAAGATATAAGTAAAAACTTGCTCATTTTTCATGTATACAGACATGTCCTATACTATTCTATAGCTTTGTCAAACTCTCATTCTTTTGTAGAAACGTCGTAATTGATTGATTATATCGGTGATCTTATACTCAGAAATATGAGAATTAATTTTACTATTTTCTTTTGATTGAAATTTCAAAAAAGTTGAGTATTGTCAGTTGTGTATGTACATTTTTCTCTTCCTTTCGTGTTCTGAACATGTTCTACAAGAATTCTTTGCAAAATTTAATTGAAAATCGACCCAAAGGATTATATTAATACTCTTCTGCTTCTGATAAGCTATTTTGTGAGGGAATTAATATTTATTTTTGTTTTGTCTTTCGATGTATGTGTAGGTATAGAAGAATTTCTCTAAAGTAAACAAATAGAAAAGTATATAAATCAGAATTAATCCAATAATTTAATGAACAAAATGGCCACGAAAAAATATTTGCACTTATTCACAGAAGTTTCATGTTTTTGTAATTCATCAGTATTTTTCATACAAAATGACTTCTTTCGTATGAAGAGTATTTCATACTGAATATAAAATATATAGTATACCCCTGAGTGATAAGGGTCGTCCACCCCAAAAATTTTATTTTTATGTTATGGACAAAATTTGTTATTTTCATTTTTTTTATGATGTAACGTTGAAAAATACATACAATCCTGAATTTTCACCAGCCCATATTTTTTAATAGTCAATTTAGTAATTCAATCATTTTTAATCCTAACCATAGATTACAATTTTCATTTTTTATTTTACATATAAAATATTATGATACATAGATAGTTTGATAGATGTATAAATAGATATTCAGATAAATAGATAAATACATCAAAGATAGGTAGATAGATATAGATACACAGATAGAAATAATTCATATGGCAGAATTTGCTGCCGGGTCAGCTAGTATATATATATATATATATATATATATATATATATATATATATATATATATATATATTTAATAATATATATATATAATTTTATATATAAATATATATATAAATATATATATATATATATATATATATATATATATATATTCTAATATATAAAATTCTCGTTTCGCGGTGTTAGAAGTCAAACTCCTCCGAAATGGCCCAACCGATTCTCATGAAATTTTGTGAGCATATTAGGTAGGTCTGAGAATCGGCTAAAATCTATTTTTCATCCCCACAAAAGTTAAGGGTGGTCCACCCCTTGAATTAATTTTTCTATTTTTCAAACAAAATTTTCTGTTCTATTTTTTTTATGATACACCAATCAAAATTACATACAACCCTAAATTTTCATTCCTCTACGATCAACCCCTATTTTTTATTCGTTGAATTTCTCCAAAATGGCTAGACCGATTCTCATGAAATTTTGTGTGCATATCGGGTAGGTCTGAAAATCGGTCAACATCTATTTTTCATCCCCCTAAATGTTAATTGAAATTTTAAATTTTTCAGACAAAATTTTTTGTTCTATTTTTTATGATACGGCAATCAAAAATACATACAACCCTAAATTTTCACCCCTCTACAATCAACCCCTATTTTTTATTTGTTAAATTCCTCCGAAATGGCTCGACCGATTCCCATGAAACTTTGTATGCATATCGGCTAGGTCTGAGAATCGGCCAACATATATTTTCCGTTTTTTTCATGATACAACATCCAAAAATACATACAACCCTAAATTTTCACCCCTCTACGATCAACCCCTATTTTTAATTTGCTAATTAAGAACTTCAATTTTTTTGGAAAGATTTTCATTTTCATTTTGTCATGAATCATATTACTTTCAATTTTTACCCTTCTACGATCAACCCCTATTTTTCCATCGCGATTTTCATTTTTTTTATTTTATCCACAGATCCGCAATAGGATTGCAAGATGGCAATCGAAAATAACGATAGTCGGTTCGAGAATAGGTCGTAATATATTGTTCATACCCCTAAGTGATTAGTGGTATGGTGGTCCACCCCAAACATTTTTATAAATTTTTTGCACAAAATTTTTATTTTTTTATGATGTTGCATTAAAAAACACATAAAACTCTAAATTTTCACCCTTCTATCAACAACCCATATTTTTTAATAGCCATTTTAATAATTTAAACGTTTGCCGGTTCGGATAGATTAATAGATAGATAGATATAATGATACATAGATAGTTAGATAGATAAATAGATAGATAGTTAGATAGATAGAGATACATAGGCAGATAGATGAATACATAGAAAAATAGATAGATAAAAGTAATTTATATATGGCAGAACAACGTATGTCGGGTCAGATAGATTGATAGATAGATATGTAAATAGATAGATAGATAGATAGAACGATAGATAGAAAGATAGATAACTATCTAGATAGATAGATAGATTGTTAGATAGAAAGATAAAAATAATTTAAATGGCAGAACAACGTTTGCTGGGTCAGCTAGTATATATATATATATATATATATATATATATATATATATATAAATATATATATATATATATATATATATATATATATATATATATAATATTGAAACGTACCATCTATATTATACATCTGGATCGAGTGTGTGTACTGAAAATTACTTATCTTGTGCTATCGAATTCCTTAATGCACGTACTAACAGAACAGAATAATATTTTCGATATAAGAATACACTTTCGTTGTAAGGGATCATTATAAATCGAAACTCCAGTAACTTGTTCAAGTTAATGAATATCGATTTACAACGAAGAGGTAGGAACTTGTGAATTTGCTACTATTGATTTAAATTTAGCTGGCGCATGTTAAATTTGACATAAACTTCAATTTGCGAAGATATTCCCTCTAAGCTTTCAAACGCGCAAATTATTGATGAAGTTTCCAAACTAAACGCAGCCCACAAACTTCCTCCGTAAAACATTACTGTTACATTATTAAAGATGAAGTTTTTGCATTCGGAAAATGAATCAGTTGATGGACGGAACTTGATACTCCTTCAATACGTTACTCGGAAGCTATGTGTAGAAGATTTTAATTTCAAAACTTAGTTAATTGTTGAATATAATTTCTGAAGTAAATAGAATAAATTTAACGGTTTTGCAAAATTTTCAATTCAACTGAATATTTGACAATTCCTTCACATTTCTATAAAGCTATATATATATATATATATATATATATATATATATATATATATATATATATATATATATATATATATATATATATATAACTTTTCGATAATTATTAGCAATAGCAGTCTTGGTGAATCTCAAAAAACTCGATTTTATTAAAAAGTTAACGTTTCGCCACGACATTCATGTCTTTTTCAAAACTTTTGAAATATTGAAATTTCTTTGACATTCATTGATTTGAAAAAAGTTTTTGCATTCGGAAAATGAATCAGTTGATGGACGGAACTTGATACATCTTCAATACGTTACTCTGAAGCTTTATGTAGAAGATTTTAATTTCAAATCTTAGTTAATTGTTGAATATATTTTCTGAAGTAAATAGAATAAGTTTAACGGTTTTGCAAAATTTTCAATTCAACTGAATATTTGACAATTCCTTTACATTTCTATAAAGCTCTTACAACATCTTCCACGTCTAATATTATATATATATATATATATAAATATATATAGTCATACTATATTATATATATATATATAATATATATATATATATAATATATATATATATATATATATAACCTATATTTTATATAATATATTAATATATATATATATATAGATACCTATGTATATAATATATATATATATATATATCAATATATATATATATATATATATATAATATATATATATTATATTATATATAATTCTTTATTCCATGTATTTACCTTTTCGGTGTATGGGTTCTCAAATTTCACAAAGTTACAAAGTTACATAACATACAATAATACCATACTCATTTAAACTTAAAAAAATTCTTCCATCAATTCTGTTTGAAGTCATCTTAATTGCCTCTCTGACATTTTTGCCCCTCTTCTTGATCTCTTCTCCACCATGTCTTCCCATGTTTGTTGTGGTCTTCCTTCTTTTTGGTTTTGCCTCTATTCTGCCTCCCATATTTTGCCTTACTGGTCTCTCCTTTTCCATTCGATGCAAGTGTCCCCACCATCCCAATTGCCTCTCTCCTACGAACTGTTCCAGTGATTCCACCCCAAGTTCTTTCCTTATATCTTTCATTTCGCCTTCCTATTGTTCTCGTTCGTGACTCCCTTCACTCCTCTCAGAACTCATTTCCACTGTCTGCAACTTACTTCTTACAGTTCGTGTTCAGATATTTCCATGTCTCACAGCCGTAGGTCAAAATTGGTCTGAAAAATAGTTTTGAATACTGTCATTCTTAGTCTTTTCCTTGACTTCTTCTCCTCCTGAGAACTTTTTTATTCATGCGCAAAAATATAGTCTGCCCGCTTTTTTCAATTCTAATCTTCTAACTCCTTCTTCTTGTCTGCCTTTTCCTCTATGTTAACTCCACCAAGTATTTAAAACATTTAACTTCTTCAATTTCTTCTCCATTCGATTTTTCAACCTTCAGAAGTCCTGCCCCTTCTCGTCGTTATTTTCATAACCTTGGTCTTCTTCTTATTCATATCCATACCAAATTTCTTCAATATTTGGTTCCAAATATCCCACATTCTTTTGCATTCCCTTTCTCGTCCCTGACATCATAGCAACCACAATATTATCCGCAAAGGCACCACTCCCGATATTTCCACCCCTCTAATCAGTTATTCCTAAAACCCACCCTCAATTTCTCTGTCTTCTCCTTCGCCTCTTTGATTTATCTCATCCAAAAAATCCAGAAAACAGTGCCGGGCTCAACGGACCCTCCCTGCCTAAGTCCTTCTTTTGTCTCAAATGGTTCCTGATTCCATATTCCTGAAGATGACACAATTCAGGTGTTTCAACATATATGCCTTTGATTGCTTGCACTAAACTTTCATCAAATTCCTCTTTTCTCCATTATTTCCCATATTTTTTCCCCTTACTCCCTCTATCAAAACGCCTTCACCAGAATCTCTGAATACAAAAATATGCCTTTCTCCCACTTTGTCTTGATCTTTATGGATAATTTGCTTCAACGCTTAAAAATATGATCTTGCCACACTTCTCCCCTTTATAAATCCACTCTGTGCTTTATCCAATGTGTTTTCCGTAAGTATACTCTGAGTCGCCTCTCTCTAATATAGCCTCGTAGATTTTCAATGCTGTACTCAGCAACATTAATTCCTCTGTAATTCTACCGCACTCCTTTCTGTCCCCACTCTTATATACTGGTACTATCATTGCCATCTTCCAATCTTTTGGTATTTTCTTCTTAACTCCCAACTGTCTGGCATATTGTCCCTAAATATTTTATACCATTTTCTCCCATGCGTTTTCATTCTTTCTGGTGTGATGTGATCGTAACCAGCTCTTTTTCCATTTTTAATCCGTTTTTATGGCCTCCTTTACTTACTTCTATGCTTATCATTTCATCTGTCCTGTTTGTTTTTCTTCATCCTATTTCTTCTCCTATCTCTCCTTCGATTCCCCTTTCTTTCAGCAGTTCATCAAAATATTCCTTTCATCTTTCCATTATTTCCTTCTCTCTTACCAGTAATTTACCCCTTCTTGCATTTAACCGATGCACTATTCCTCTTGTTTTCTTTTTTCTCATATTTTTCAGCACCTTGTATAGAATAACTTTTTTTGATTTTCCCTCGAATTCTCCTACCATCTTTCGCCAAAATTCTTCCTGCTTTTTTTCCTTTTCCTCCCTTACCGTTCGTTTAACTCTTTCTCGCTGTTCTTCCTTATACTTGTATAATAAGATGCGTTATCTATTCTTCAGATATTCCTGCCATCTTTTCTTCTTTATTCTGATTTGTTCTTTCAAGTTTTCACTCCACCAGGACGTGTATTTTCTGTTACTCCCAACTCTTACTGATCCACAGACTTTCCTTGCCGATTCCATCAGTATGTTTTTGAACTTCTCCCATAATTCCTCTACTCCCTCTTCCCCTCTTATATTTATCTCTGTCATTGCCTCCTCTACATCTCTTCTGTATCCTTCTGCTTTATCTACTTCTCTCAATTTATAACTTCTAATCCTTTGATATCCTTTATTGTGTTGTTCATTCTTTTGCTCCACTGTTTTACTTTCCTTCATTTTCGCTATAAGCATATAATGGTCACTCCCTATTTGTGCACCTCTGTACACTCTAACATCCTTAATGTCCCCTCTATTCTCTCTCTCTACCAAGATATAATCTATTATCGATCTTTCTTCAACGTTATTTCCCTGTCTTGTAAATTTATGTCTATCCCTATGTTGATAAAAAGTATCCGTTACCATGAAGTCATTCATTCTACAGTATTCCACGAGTCTTGTTCCATTATTAGTTTTCTTTGCTTCTCCGTATTTGCCCACTGTCCCATCTCCTGCCCTTCCTATACCAACCCTCCCATTCATGTCACCACATACTATAATTTTTCCCCTACATCTCTCCGTAATTACATTTAATTCTTCCCAGAAATGATCTTTCTCTTCCGCCTTTGCGTCTTCATTTGGTCCATATACTACTATTATAGTCAATAACTCGGATTCATTCCTCTTCAAACGAACCATTAAAATTCTCTCCGAATAAACCTCCCATTTTTCTACATATTTTATCCATTTTTTATTTATTATGCATGCTATACCCGCCGCTCCATGTTTTTCATATTCCACTCCCCCGTATATCATCAGATGTCCACTTTCCATCACTTGTTCTCCTTTTCCCTTCTTCTTTGTCTCCGTTATCGCCAATATCTCTATATCATATCTTTCAAGCTCGTACATCAATTCCTCTTCCTTGCCTTTTATTCCCCTCACATTCCAAGTTGGTAACTTCCAGTATTCTTTTTTCCTACTTCTACTATTTTTAACTTCCCCTTCTTCCTTCCCCAGTTGCCTATTTATTCATTTTCTCCTATATTTTCCATACTCTAATTTCTCCTTTTGCTCTGTCTTCTTCATGATTTTCAGTCCTTCCTTACCTGTTTTTATTAGTTTTTTGGACCATTACGCCTATCGGTTGTTTTAACCTCCTCCTTTTCTCTTACACCTTGTTCATTTTCATCCCATATAAAAAGCTTTCCCTCTATGAATATTTTCTTATATCCAACTCTGACTCTTTTTCCCTTATTTCTCTCTACCCGTCCTATTTCTAAAATCTGCTTCCGAACTTGCCTTTCCCTTACTGACAGATCATTTTCTATAAGAACATCTTTTCCTCTTAGTTTCTGTTTGGTCCTCATTATGTCCTGCCTTTGATCCCAGCTGGCAACCTCTGCAACAATCATCTCACTCTCCTTTCCTCTGTTAATTTTATATGCCTTAATTATATCTACTTTCATTTTCAGTTCCTCGTCAATTAGTTTTTCAACCTCTTCCTTTTCCTTTCCATCATCAACCCTAAATTTTTTTTCAGCACTATATTATTTCTCCTCTTCATCTTTTCCTCTCTGTCCGCTCTTTCCTCTAAAACTTTAATTCTACCCTCCAATTCCCCTTTTTCAATCTCCCACTTTCTCTCTCTCTCCTTCATTTCTTCACTCAACTTCATCATTTCCATTTTCACCTCCTCCGTATTTTTTCGCATCTCGACCTTCATCTGTTCCATCATTTTTTCAAACATTTTCTCCAAGCTTTCGGTATTCATCTCTTTTCTTTGGTTCTTCAAATTGGGCGATCTCAATACCTTCTTAGAACTCGACAGACTATCTTCTTCGTCCTCGCTTCTACCTCGTTTGTCTTTATATTCAATCTTTTTCATTAGAGATGCTCGGTTACAGCACCAGTTTACGGCTCGCCTCTCGCTCTATAACTCCTGCGCGTCGACAGAACGGTTACGACGGTTCCCTACTCAATTCAGGCACCGACCCGCTTCTCTCGCTAGCGCTTCAGTTACAGAATGCCTACTTAAAATCCTTTGTTATTGAATTTGTTCTAACTAACCTTATTCTCAATTGTTGTACTTTTCTTTTTTGTATATTCTCACCTAAAGATCCCTCACCCACAATCTTTATCTCCCCTTGATGATCTAAACCTTATCTACCCGTTTTTCACTAATTCTTTTGAATTAAATCACTTTTTCCAATATTTATCCCTCTCGTAACACGACCGTATCTCTCGGCTTGGCGTCACGAACCTCAAATCGAAATATATATATATATATATATATATATATATATATATATATATATATATATATATATATATATATATATATATATATATATATATATATATATATATATATATATATATATATATATATATATATATATATATATATATATATATATATATATATATATATATATATAACTTTTCGATAATTATTAGCAATAACAGTCTTGGTGAATCTCAAAAAACTCGATTTTATTAAAAAGTTAACGTTTCGCCACGACATTCATGGCTTTTTCAAAACTTTTGAAATATTGAAATTTCTTTGACATTTATTGATTTGAAAAAATTTGAACCCTTCACCCACGTAATGTACAAAATAGGTTTAAAATATTTTATTATTGGATTTGTCTTTAAAAAGACATTACTTGTAATTTTGGAGATCACATGTTCTAAACTATACTTTCCTTTTAGGAAAATAGAAAATTCTAGATGTTTAGATTTTGTCTGAGAAGATGAGTTGTTATCAACAAATTACATGTAATGTCTTTTAAAATTTTTGAAAAAAAGATAAATGGTACCCTATTCTTTGACTTTTCGAAATCAAAATAATTTGAACCTATTTCGAACATTACGTGGGTGAAGGTTTCTGTGGTTTCCCTTACCATCTAATAATAACATATTTGAATGTTAATATTGGACTGAATAGCACGTAATAAATAACAGAGAACGGCCACAGCCGAAAAAATTTTTGATGAAACATAGTAGTCTTTTTTAACTATTCAAATTTTTTCAATTCAATAAATGTCAAAGAAATTTCAATATTTCAAAAGTTTAAAAAAAGCCACGAATGTCGTGGCGAAACGTTAACTTTTTAATAAAATCGAGTTTTTTGAGATTCGCCTAGCCTGTTATTGCTCATAATTATCAAAAAGTTAAAAATAGTTCACAGACAACAACAATTCAAATAAATAATTATATATATATATATATATATATATATATATATATATATATATATATATATATATATATATATATATATATATATATATATATATATATATATATATATATATATATATATATATATATATATATATATATATATATATCTATATATATTTAAAAAAATTTTTTTTTCTGATGTTCTCTGATCAATCATGGGCCATTGGAATTATAATACAAACTTTATTAAACTTTTTTCAAATAGAAAGATATACTTAATTGAGCAATATCGAGATATTTCGAGAAAATTATTGATGAAAATTATATAAATTATTTTATGAAATATATAATTTTCACTTTAAACCAAATCATCAGTATTATTTAATCAATATATTTCAATTCTAGGTTTACCACAGTATCTTGCTCAAAGTCTAGCAGAACAAATGAATGAAATGCAGCTAGTGGTCTTGTGCACTATCGCAGAATGATGAAAATACAGTTCGTGCTATGTATAGTATCAAATATATATTTAATTAGTACTTAACGGTCAATTAATTTGAGTTTGGAATCTTCTTCAAATGATTCAATATAAATTTACCTATACCTAGAGCATATACAAAGGTGAATGAAAAACTATACATGCATTCATGTGGTATAACTGTAAAATATGAACACTAAGCCAATTTAGTATTGAAATTAAGTACATCTCCACACATTATTTTTATGTTATGTTTATACCAATGTGTGATAAAAAATTTGTTAAATTGGTTTGAATAAAATTCATCAAAGTTAATTATGAACAACGTTCTGGTGAGTGTAAATGCGTGAGCAGCAGAGCTCCGTTACTGAGGTCGTGGATTGAGAATTAAATTGAAAATATCATGCTGGTTAGCCCTACTGTGAAGTGCATCGCGTAATGAGTACGAATCAGCTCATCATGATACATGATTCGAATGAAAAATATGCATACCTTTAAATAAATAAATCTCAACATTTGGATGGCGGCGGTTGAAGTATATAGTTGAGGCACACAAAGATCGCAGGAACACCAACTTCAATTCAATTCACGTTTCAAATTGCATCCCTCTAACTCAATTTGCAGAAGCTGTGTGGGTGGAAATTCTCAAAAACCACTTGAAAACAATACATCCATACGTAAGCAGTGGTTAATAAAATTGTATGCCTCCAAAAACGCTTTCCTAACATGAACTCTATTGTAAATTTTCAACTTTTTGGGCTTTGTTGCAAAAATCTTTCAAATATGGGGTTTTACTTCCTCTAAAAACCTTTAGAAGGCCTAATTTCGGATATGCTGTTCATCTTTTGCAACTGATATGAAAACTTTTTATTGGGGGATTATACGATTAGAAACCGGAGTCCTTCCCTTCCCAAAATCACCACCATATTGAATTATAATGTTGAAAACTTGATTGTAGAGTAAATAACAAGTGCAACCTAGGTGATATGAAATTTTGAGTTTTTTCATAGGTTAAAACATTTTTGCACTTCTACAGCTTCTGCTGATTGAGTTAGAAGGTTCAAATCCAATACGTGGATTGAATTTATATTAGGGAAGTATCCGCATAAGGATTCATCTATTTCTGTATCCATCCAAATTTCAATGTTCAGATTTCATGTTTTTTCGCAGATTTTGAAGTTTTGTTCACCTGCACAGCTCTTGCTAATTGACTTAAGGGGTTCAGAATATGTAAGTGAAAAAGAACAAGAACGAGCAAAAATGGGACCTTTTTGAAGAAACTCAAGTTGCTCACGCGTTTTAAAGTCTGTATGTACTATCTACTTTTTGTATTCCTAAGTGTCAGAGGCGGATTAAACGTTCAAAGCGCTTTAGGCAAGCATCTCATCGGCGCCCCTATATTAAAAATAACTGTGTAATGTGCTGCCCCTTAGGAAAACGAGATGAGATGGGGGCCAAGACTAAAAGAGCATGAGATCGATGTTGTCGGACAAATCTTACGATTTCGGTTTACAATATTTTAAAGCTTTAAGGTACGACTGGCATGTAAACCCGAAAATTATGATATTCCCTATATAATATAATATTTGGCTTTACCCGCCAGTCGTATGAATTAAATTATTGAACAGAATAAAATATGAATTGAATCAATGTATATAATATTTTATTTATATAATTAACTAACTTTAATATGTTATAGTTACTTAACTCAAACTCAATAGTATAGATGGTGGCCTTGCAGTATGCCGTAAGCGCGGAAGGTCCCGGATTTCTTTCTCGGTCGTGAAAATTTGGGTTCTCCATATCAGACTTGGTAGGAAATTTCAACATTATTTTACCATTTGGCAGTTCGTTCCTTCCTTTTATTCTTATGCCTAATTCGGCTGGTTTAATTTTTTCCAGATCTGATTTAGATTTACTTGTATTTTGTACTCTTTTAGGCTTTTATATAATATTTGATAAATTGCCAGTTATTTTAGGCATGACTCTATTGTGTTCATACTGTACCATATCAAAAAAGGATGGTTTCAAAGAGTTTATTTCCATATTTGCAGACATTTTATTTATTTTTTTTTCCATATCATTAATCTTACTTACAAGTTTTTTCATAAAATTTTCCTGCTGAACTGAATACATCAGCTGTTTCAGTTGATTTTTACATGGTTGACACTTCCAAATGAGTATTTTAAAAATATCTCCAAATATTTTCTTGAAAAGCAGGTTACTTATTCCCACACATGAACTATGGTACCAAGACTGACATTTTCCCTCACAGAATAAGCCGGCATCACAATTATTCACTTTCTTTGTACAAATCTTGCACTTCACATCTTCCCCATCGTCATCACTATCACTATCTCCCATTTTAAGTTTTGCGTTACGCCACTGGATTCAAACGGATGGTTTTATGCCGATTCCTGCGACGCACGTGTTTCAATGTTTATGTTTCGATCTGAGTGTAAAATATGTCGTCCGTTTATCGTAATGATAAAATTCTTATCTGATCAAACTTCGACCGAAAATCACTATGAGTATCACATTTTTGCCTTTATTTTCTTCCATTTGTGGAGAAAAAAATCGATTTATCAACCAATCTGGGTTGTGTTCTCCCTTAGCTATACACAACTACTTTTAATACTTTTTTTAAGATAGTCTTTCACTGAGAAAAGTTCGCCTTATTAAGAGCACATAAAACACCTCTGTCTCGGCTGTGTTTCTTTAATATGAACTGCTCAAAATAATTTTAGAGTTGGAGTTTTTATAAAACCCTGAATATTATTATCATATTAGCTAGTTTCGAAGTAGGACAATCAGTTCACATCAAATAGCCACTAACTTCAATATTTTGGATACAGAAGTTCTGTTTACTTCTACTGATACAGTAACACACAAAATGGCGAAAAATATTCGTGAAATATAGGCAGGTGATGTTTCAGATAGACATTTCTATCAATTGTTAGCTTTTTAAAAATGTTTTTCTAGTGTACTTGAAAATATTAAGGCTGTAAAGGATTTGCTAAAATTTATTATGGTTGAAAAATACTCATCCAGCAGTATATTTGCCGCTGCTAAATCTAGTAAAGTAGCTTTTTAATGAACATACATTAGTATTTTCATACACTTTATTTACCTTATATTTTAAACATTTTTGTTCATTATATATCATACCTAGTTTTATTTTATCTTTTTCCTGTGTTAATATTTATTCAATAAAATCTTTTAGTTATGTATAGTCTTTATTTTTTTCTTACGAGAAAAGTCGTTGAGGTATGAAAATATTAATTAGTAAAAAATAAAAAAAAACAAACGCGTAGGGTAACCCGTTGGGATGTTGCTACCGCGCTGATCAACATTAATAAGTCTGTCACTGAATATTCACGAAGATTACACAGAAACTAGTTTTGAAAAATATAGGTATCACATATAATCCAAATTAACAAAATAAATTTTGTTATTTCTCAAAGATGGAAAACGAGAGTAAATTATATTCTTTATGAATCGATACATGACATTGGAGTTTTAAATACTCAACGTAGAACGCCTACCATACGCAGTTAATTGTGTGATACTTTCGTGATTACTGAATGAAACATATGTAAGTATGTAAATTTGACCCCGAATTCACATAATTCAGGTAGAAGTAGAAACTGTGAACTATATTTTTTACTACGAACTGTATTAATTGAACTAAATACCGTTGCACACTGTTATATAATATCAAGAGATTAAAATAGATTGTAACGGATCAATTAATAAATTTGAATCAATTGAAATTCAGAAACCAATCACAATAAACTCAATCATATATAAAGGGTAGAATTTTCGATACAATTTAGTACAATACCATAGTCTGTTCAACATGAATAAATATATCGAACGTCTAGAGCTTTTATCAATTTTCAGAATTTATTAATACTTGGTAAGCTTAACAAAAATTAACTTGCGAATTATTAAGATAAACTCGGATACAGGGCTGAAATTTTAACACCATCTGAATTTTTAAGCATACTCAAAGTGGACTTAAAGGCACTCTGGTAAGTTAAAGTTAGATATAATTGGAAATAATTGAATTATTTGCAGAAATTATTAAAAGTAAAGAATGAAATTATACTCGTATATATATATATGTGCAATTGAGCAGCTTTTTCGCTCGCCTTCAAAGTTGCTTATATTCATTTACACAATAAAAAATTTTGGCGCCTACAGTTTTGTCTTCCGAAATTGTCAACAACGTCGTCATAGTTTAAAGATTGCAATAAGTTTGATTATATGTTAAGTATTGCTTTAAAAAAATTTAATCTGATATCTGTCATAGTTGAGCGAAGATAATTTTTCACTCTCTTTAGACAGGAAAAGCACTTCTCACCAATGAAATTGCTGACTGCCGTCGATACACACATTCTTAAAGCTCGCCATGATAATGGTTTGATTCGGTGGTGATAAATTGTTTCAAGTTCATCAATTCTTAGAACCTTTAAAATTGCGTTGGTTGTTCGGTGCAGTTTTCCATCCCGAGCTACTGTTGTTAAATAAGAACGCAGGTGGATACATTCATCCACAAAACATTTTCTGAATCACCGAAATACATTGTTTCTAGGGTACTTGCTCTATTTTGAATTTCTTCAGTGCTCCAACTGGTCAAGTTGTTTAAAAATGAAAATTTATTATAAAAATTACTGTATGATTCTCGTCTCTTTTGAAGTTCAACCACAAATCTGTCTATAATTACTAAAAATACTTTTTCCCGACCAGATAGTGAAGTAGTAATATCTTCGGCAGATTCATCTGCTGTGAGCTTTTTCTTCCGAATCCTCTTTTTATCCTTTTTATATTCTTTGGGTAGTGAAAGTTCAAAGGCTTGCTGCTCATAGTTATTAAAATTTTCCCTTTCTTCATAAATTATCTGAATTAGAACAAGGTTCTTTGTAGGCGTAAGTTTTAGTCAGTCCCATCCGTTAAATTTATCTTTTGTTAGAAATTGAAGCAAATTGAGGTTGTAAGCAGAAATAATAGTTTTTATTGTCTAAGTACGTGGCTTACTTACTGGCACAATTAATTTTATGCTATAATGTATATTTTTTCTCTATTTTACAATTCCGCCGCGCGCCACTTTGTAACCTGCCTAGTTTGCCTTAAGGATAATCCGCCACTGCTAAGTGTGGTAGTATAGTACAGTTGATGAACAAAGGGAATGTATGAATCATCTCCATGAATATTTGAAGAATTATGTGAAAACTTAAATTACGTTCACGATTCGAACTCAATTGTATCGATGACGACAAAAAATTTTATTCTAGGAGAAAAACTATGAATTTTGCTCATCGGATGTTTTATCGGTTCTGGTTATTACCACGTGAAAATTTATGAGTTCTAAGTGATTAAAAAAGCATTGTAGTTTCATAAAAACTCAATAAGATCAATAAAAAAAAATTGAAATTCATGATTAGTTCATTTTGTAATAATTCACTGATACCAGACTGATTCAGAGACAGTCAGTAAATTGTTTATTCAATTTTCGCAGACAAAGTCATCCAAATACCCGTTAAATTTTCCTTCTACAAAGCGGCGGTATACCGCGAGTGAATCCTGAATGTATTTGTAGCTGGCAAATTACGTACGTATTTGCAGCGACTGTCTGCTTCGAACTACCTGAATTGGATCAATTCATTAATCTTTCAAATCAATCGATTTAGCCCTGAAGCGGAGAAATGGATGCGAGGGAAACCCTTTGAAATTGAAACATGTTTCTATGTCCTCGTTATATGGCTCGTTATTAAACAGCGGTAATGACGATTTGAGAAAAGGAATGTAGCAAAGCCGATGTATACAATTTGAAAATTTACACAGTGGCGTATTTTCAAAATTTGGGTCTCGGTATAAGAATATTGGATTATTACATAACATAAAGGTAAAATGAAAAAGCATAAACACCAGAGCTCCATTACTAAAGTCATTTTTTTTGTCTCATTTTCATTTGTTTTTACGAATAAAGTCACAACCCTGTAAAATAATTTGAAGTAGGTAGTTGTATAAGTGAGCATAAGCTTGAAGCCTACGAAAAATATAAAATCTCTACATTAACGTAGCGGCGCTTGAAGAACAGAGTTTAACCCCCAATGTATCTTTACATTACATCGTCTCAATTCATGTACTGAATTCCAACTATCTAACTCACCCTGCAAAAGCTGCAAGTGCGCGAAACGTCTAAAACCACAAAAAAATAAGAAGTTTCCACATACAAATAGCAGCGGTTAAGGAACTCATCTATGTACAAGCTTTCAATTCCCTTGAAGAACCTCAAAAATGTTTGAAATCTCAACATTAAAATTGCAGCGGTGAAATAAATCAATTGGCCCCCAGAATGAGGACTTCTTTAATTCAAATTCATTTAACAAATATATATATATATATATATATATATATATATATATATATATATATATATATATATATATATATATATATATATCCATTTGTCTTTTTATATATTTCTCAAAAATTGTGATCCAGGGGGTTTATTATTTTCTAGGAAAATACGACAAAAAGTATAGCAATCTTAAAAAAAATTTTTCTATTTCAAAGCTTCATAACAAGTTATTATACACAAACAGTAGAAAGAATCTTGGAGTGCTACTAATTTTTTTTCAAGGATTAGTACAAGATAGTTTTGATCGAGCACTTCAGTAGGTGAGAATGTATCAAGCTCCCTTAGAACCCGAGTACGACATCATACGTTTTCTTATCATTGTCTACTCAATCAAGGCTGCGGCCGGCCGTAATAACCCTCTATTTTTTCCAGTAGCTAATTAATAGCAAAGAAACAAAAAAAATTTATGATTTGGACGATCATAACACACAAAAATCTATCAAACGATCAAATAGAACAATTTTGCTATGCACATTAGTTATAATAGTTAAAATATTAGAAGAATAATGATTTATATCACTTGATCATATAAGCTCAGATGTCTCTCCAAATTCTAGCAAAAAAAAATTAACGCTATTTTTATTTTGTTGTTCCTACTGTATTGAATTTGTCCTTCACTACAGAACTTCTGGTTGATAAACATAACTGACGATGAATTATCATGGTTCTTGTCCACTTGTCCAAATCATTTCCGTCATTCTTGGTTTCCTCTGTTTGTTTGAATATATTCCAGGCAATAATTTAACGGAAATCGGGGAGCGAGAAGCGGCGTCAGCCGTAATAAATATATATATATATATATATATATATATATATATATATATATATATATATATATATATATATATATAATTCAACGGTAGGAGGATCTGAATGAGTTGTACATAGCGAGATCTATCAGTTTATTTCAATTTGAATATTTCTCATATTTTGAAGTTAATTGCTTCGAAATATTCAGAAGTGATAAATGTATTCATTAATAGTTTTTTCCGTCGACCTATAAATAAAAGCTTCCTTTAACGTACACGAAATTGATCATTAGTGACCCATTTTGATGTGCAATTTCTCCTATTTTAATGTATGATTCTCACGGGCAACCAAACACAGAAGTATTCAGCGCGGAATAGTTGAATTATTCTGTATCTGTACTGTTATTCCACAGAGAAAAGGAATTCATAATTCAAATCGAAAAATTAACTCTATACAAAATAAAGTAGAAACTGCGGAAAAATTTTTATGCAATAATCGTTCGAAAGTAAATAACACTTCAGCTTCCACCAGTTCCACATATTCCTTATCGGATATTGTAGGTAATGTTAACTATTCGGAATGCCACATGTCTAATATTCTATCTATGAATTTCTCAAATTGTTCCATCGGGAGCATAAATATAAATATATCGAAATGAACATAGACATTTATATTGTGTCAAGTGTATCTGTTATGCAAAATAAAAATTTATTTCAATCAAAAATTTATACTCAATTCATGATGAGGTCGACGGAAAAAACTTGTAATAAACTCGTTTATTAATGTAACGATCAATGGTCTCGAACTGTTAAAATATCTCAACCATTAATCGCTGTCATTAATAAGCTAGTTTATTGAATAACTATTTTTTTTGTTTTATTTTAAAGAGGTGGGACGTGTGCCCTCTCACACGCGCCCGACCTCCGTACAATTTTGGCTTCGTCAACTTGAACATTTAGCCATCAATTTACTATAATGAGGGGAACCACTTAAATCCGGACACATACAAACACCTAGGAACACGGTGGGAATCGAACCCACCAACTCCGTCAACGAAGACGGCATAGCGTTTCCTATACCGCTCAGCCACGGAGCCTCCTTAAATAACTATTAATAAACTGAAAACTCAAAGATTCCTTACAATTCATAAATAATAGAGTTTGGTTGAATAATTTTTTAAATCAATTCAATATTGCATTATGAATAATTCATTCTTGAAAGAGAATATCATTATGTCACTATGAAATTTGGCTAGTGATTATAAGATTTGACAATGAATATTTTGTGTTGTTTTTCAGTTAACTCTTTATGAAAATTATTTTGATATCAAGCCTTAATATTATCAGTCGAGTTATTTGATTTAATGATATCTAATAAACTCTTTGGTCAAATAGTTGTATGTTATATATATTCATAAAATGTATCCTATATTCTATTTTTGAGCAAAAACTACGATTGTTTTTTCTATGGAGTGTACCTATACTTCTTTTCACCTTTTATCGCTCTTTAGTTTGTTTATCAATTGAACTGGATTAATTGATTAGGTAATGTTTCATGTTAAGCGATCCTGGAAAATCTCTTTGAACATATATCAGGTTACTATGGGCAATGATTCGATATTGAATATTAATGCTCTTTCAGGAGAAAGCACACATTGGAAACTCCGTGTATGGCTTTTCGGAATCGAATAGTCATTGACAGGGAGTAGGGCGGAATTGCTAATTAATTCATTCCGATACACTTATTTACTCAGATCTCCCCATCTGAACTCCCATCGCCGTCTATGTAGTTCAATATTACGGTAGATTGAGCTAGCTTTAATTAAAAATTTGAATATTTACATAACTGTTCATGGATTATTCAACTATTCGGCAGTAGAATTATGACTGAAGTGCAGATTATTTGAATTTTTTGTAGAAATGCTGTAAAAATAACTGACTAATATTGTATGATTCATCCGAAGTCGTATCGAATTTTTTGTTTATTGATGTATATATATATATATATATATATATATATATATAAATAAGTAATAATTCCTCGTGTTATCGAGACACGTACCGTGGTTATAAAACGGAGTGAAACTAGGACAAATATTTGAAACTTATCAAACAAACCTCCTAGCAGAGCTAATTATAAGAGTTCACGAAGCATCGAAATATCTACATCTACCTTAGACGGTACATTTTCGGTGGATGGATGATACTGATGAGCCCCAATAAGGGCGAAACAGTCTGTAGATCAATGTCCATCGATTGTGATTAACAACTTAACATTCCTAACATGTATCGTCTAAGGTAGACTTAGATATTTCGATGCTTCGTGAACTCTTATAACCAGGTCCGCTAGGAGGTTTGTTTGATTAGTTTCGAATAAATGTCCTAGTTTCACCTAATTTTATATATATATATATATATATATATAAATATATATATATATATATATATATATATATATATATATATATATATATATATTTATATATAGGGTGAGCCAGCCATAACTTTCCACCCCGAATTTTGAGCTTTGGGATGGAATAACGAAAAAACGCTCGACAAGTCAAATTTTGTTGAAAGGGTGTTCAAATGAGTTTGATATCACTATCCCTCTAGCCGCAACCCCTAACAGCTCTCATTTTCAGAAGGGGTCGAGCAGCACCTTATTGGAAAGGCAATTCAATTTCCTGCATGAGTGTATTTTATTTTTCATCGCTTCATCATTATACAGAGTGACTCAGTATTGATTGCATCAATAACTTTCACACGCCGAATTTGGATCTTTGAGATGGAAAAAACTCTCGGACGGGTCAAAAAATGAATTCGATATCACTACCCCTCTAGCCGCTACCACTTAGAGAAATTTATTTTGAATAGAGATAATAGGTCGAGTAGCTTTGTTGAAAAGGTAATTCTCTAATTTTTGTTTTAAGTGGTAGCGGCTAGAAGGGTAGTGATATCGAATTCATTTTTTGACCCGTCCGAGCGTTTTTTCAATCTCAAAGATCCAAATTCGGCGTGTGAAAGTTATTGATGCAATACTGAGTCACTCTGTATATATATATATATATATATATATATATATATATATATATATATATATATATACATATATATATATATATATATATATATATATATATATATATATATATATATATATATATATATATATATATATATATATATATATATATATATATATATATATATATATATATATATATATATATATATATATATATATATATATATATATATATATATATATATATATATATATATATATATATATATATATATATATATATATATATATATATATATATATATATATATATATATATATATATATATATATATATATATATATATATATATATATATATATATACATATATATATATATATATATATATATATATATATATATATATATATATATATATATATATATATATATATATATATATATATATATGTATATGCATATATATATATATATATATATATATATATATATATATATATATATATATATATATATATATATATATATATATATATATACATATGTGTGTGTATGTGATGGTGTGTTTATATATGTATTTTGGCGTGTGTGTTCACTATAAATGACTATGTTCTAGTTACAACCTTATAATACTTCACTTTTGCAGTAGATGTTTTGTGTAAATCATCTTATGACATTTGCAGTTGTGTAGATAATCATCAGAGAAATATTATTCTTGAGTTTCGAAGGTGAATTTATTTTTTATTAATTTTTCTTCACTCGAGTTCTACTTGCATAAAGTATCTCCTTATCATATAATCATGATAACGTTGGTTGTTTTAATATTAATTTAATGAGTTTTGATAATAATGAGTGGTATCAATAACATTTCGCTCGTTCACTTTGTTAATATATTTTGGGGTGAAGAAAAAATATCGAAACATTCTTCAGAAATATATAACATAAATTATTTTATGACATATGGTGAAATTGGAGGTTTGCCATATGAAGAGGTATGAAGTGGAAAGCACATATGAGATGTTCACAACATATTTATCTAAAAAGAAATTTATGTTTTTATTCTGAAAGTATTTTATTGAAAGTAGAAAAGTCGGACAGAGTAGATTTATAGGAGCATTACCTTTTTTCGTGAGCACACTTCCGTTCTATTTTATTAATGATCAACAATAAGTTGTTGTGGCGAAGATGATTGTATTTTCAGATGACAAATATTATCGTTCAATAGAGAGAACATATTTCACTAATAATATTCTTCAATTCATTTCTATCTTGAGCAATCAAATAATGTGCAAACTTTGACAAAATCAGAGTTAAACAGTGAAATGTTGATAAATACTGATCACGGTATTAGCACATAAATAGGATTTGTCATTGACTGTTTAATTTCAATTAATACTAATAAAAACAATATTCTGATCAAATTCAATATCTTCAGCTGTTAATTTCGATTCACATTTGACTAAAAAGGTGACATTTATTTTTTATCTACTCTCATTTAGTAATATGAATTTTACAGTTCTATAAATCGTTTTGTAAGTGCAACTATTACAGAACTAGTGCTGTAATAGATGCCCTTACAGCACTAGTGCTGTAAGGAAAAACCGGTTTTGTTAACATTTTGCTGTTAAATAAAACCACAACTTTAAGAAGAATGATTTATTCATTATTAACTTCCTCCAGAATCGCTCATTTTGAAAAACGCTTCTTATATTTTTGGATTTGTTTGACAATGTTTCGACAGTAAACATGCGAAACAGTAACCATGCGAAACAGTAACCATGCGAAAGGTAACATAAAAAACTTGATTATATTATACTTAATAGCAGGTGGATTTTTACAGGTGCATTTTTATTTTTAAAAATGCCTTTTGCCAAATATTTTTATTCATACATGAAAGTAAATAAAACTTTTTACAATATTCTTGTTGTAAATTCATATTAATACACTCAATCTTTAACATCTCGTGTTGTAATATGAATCTTTACAACACTAATATTGTAAATAACTATTAAAGAAGACGTTATCTTGGCAATAATGAAAAGTAATCTATAATATAGGCCAGTCAGTTTAGACATTGAAAATTGAAAATCTAATAATACATCCAAAAGATTTTGAACATTGGTCAACTGAATGCTACATAGAAAAAGGAACAAATCTCATTTTGCAACCTTTTCCAAAGTCCCGAACATTTTTGTGCCTTTTGCTTGCGAAAAAAGTTTTGCAATCTGGAGTAGTATTGAATATATTATTTCATATCACGTATCAAATTTGCAACCAATTTAACGGTACGAAACATATTTTTTATTCAAAATTAAGGTTTTTCTTGGATAAACTGACCAAAAAAAATTCCAAACGGTTTGCAAACTTGATAGATATTTCGGAAAAAGATACCGAACAGTTGTATAAATTTGCAATCTTTTACGTTGACCGGATCATGTTTATTTATAATTTTTTTAATTCGTGACAATTTTTTCGAGCAAGATGGTCTCGAAATAATTGAAAAGTTTTAAACCGTTGTTGCAAATTTAGAAAACATCTATTTTGATGCATTTGCAAATTTGAAATCTTGTACACGGCCCGGAACATTATGCAATTTGCAAAAAAATAAAAGCCAAGAATCATATTTTTGCAAATTGCCTGAAGCTCCGGACCGCGTACAAGGTTGCAAATTTGCAAATGCATCAGAATAGATATTTTCTGAATTTGCAACCAAGTTTCAAAACTTTTGCAATTATTTCGAGACCATCTTGCCCGAAAAAATTACGACGAATTAAAAAAATTATAAATAAACATCTTCCGGTCAACGTAAAATGTTGCAAATTTATACAACTCTTCGGTATATTTTTCCGAAGTATCTTTCAAGTTTGCAGAACTTCTGGAATTTATTTTGGTCAGTTCATCAAAGAAAAACGTTAATTTTGAATGAAAAAATTTGCCGTACCGTCAAATTGGTTGCAAATTTGATACGTGATATGAAATAATATATATAATACTACTCCAAGTTTGCAGAACTTTTGAAATTTTTTAAACAAGCATGAGGCAAAATTCAATGTTATTGCAAGTTTAACAATGTTTCGGACTTCGGAAAAGGTTGCAAAATTTCATAGTTCTCTTTCCCGACCCTACATTAAAGTTTAAAAACTGTTGGAATCATTGTCAATTGATTATCTAATCTGACTGGCCTAATAGTTACATTCCTTAAAAGAAAATTATAATCGAAAAATATGTTTAAGATGCATACAAATTCAAAACAATACTACGTTATCATCATAATTATCTTTCAGAATTTCAGGAATCGTAACTATAAATATTTTTGTTCAAAACAAATTCTGAAGGGCACTATTAACTTAAGCATCAAGGTATTGATCAGTAGATACATATTTGAAGGCTATATTGATTGATGCGTATTGATCAATAATATTTACAGTCTAGGTGATACTTAAAACATTTCATTCATTGCATATTGGGCAAAGTCTTTAGGAGAAGGAAATAGAATTAACCTCCTTCAAGAAAGACATTTTACTTCAGCATAGGATTTTCGCACTAACAAGGTGTCATTCGGCACCTAGTGACTTAGAACATTTCACTATGGAGCACTTTAGTGTGATAATACACAATTTGTCGTTTTCTCCTGAAAAAAATGAAGATCGTTACTTTAGAGTATTCAAATACTTCCAACATTCACCTCTCAGTAAAAATATATCCCACTTGTTGTCCACTAGATATCTTCAAATCTGTGAAAAGAAGCTTACCTTTTTATTGAAGGAAATGAATAAATGGAGAACTAGTCTCGTAAAGTTTTGCTCCCAGAGAATTTTCTATCAACGAAATGAAATTCAGAAGAGAATTATACGTTTGAACGATGATCCTCGCCAGATTCCTATCTACAATTCTTAGTTCATTGTCAAGTGATAAAGTTTAATCTGAATTATAGTTCCGATTCGTGAGTAGATGTTTGTGAGTTCACTCGATGGTATTTTATCGAATAATCACCTGAACTTTTTAATCACAAAATACATGAAGCTTGAGAACCTGAAAAAACACATGCAATATCTACTGGTGAGAGAAAATACTCGAAACTACAAAAATCCGCCTTAGTGATGAAAGAAAATACTTGAAATTCCGCCTTCCTACTGAATTTGGGATAGCTCGAAATCTCAACGTAAACATTTCTACGGTGAAGGAACTCCCAATGAGCACTTCCCTATCATAAACCTATTCTACGTACCAAATTTCAACTCTCCAACTCAATCAGCAGAAGCTTTTGAGGTGTACAAATCCTACACCACGAATGAACAAGAAAACACTACATGAGAATAGTAGCTGCCAGAAAAAAATAATCAAAAGCCATATCTTTCAAGCATCAACCATCAAACTCAATTCGGAGTGGAAAAAAGAGCCTTAGAAGGCTGAATTTAGGATATGTTTGTCAATGGTCACTCACTTCCCTATCACTCTTTTACCAGTTTCAAAATGCCAAGCTTTGACTGAATTCATCCAAATTTTGGTAGTTTTGTTCCGCCTTAAGAACCCCAGAAACCAAATGTTCAAACTAAGCTTATTTGGTCTTATAAGGTCGAAAACGGATTTGAAAACTCTTGAACCTAACTCTTAACTTTCGATACAGTGCAATAGCCTAGGTATTAGTTCCGGAAAAAATTTCAAGATTTATATTCAACTTACAGCGTAAAACAATTCAAAACCTTCATCAGTACACACTTTCAAAAATGTTTTAGCTCCGAATATGTGCTTCAGGTTCTCCTTATCTATAGAACAACATTAAAAAACATTAAACCTCCTACATAGTCAGCTTTTTAATGCTAAAATTCAATGACCTGTACATCTATTCCCTGTAACAATAATTATTCGGAGTGATGTTCTTTTATTTTTTAGGTAGATATTTTGAACGTCTTTCAAAGCGAATAATATATTTGTATGAAAATAAACACATTTATAATAGAGGGATATGTGTATTTTACTAATGAGCATACATTTCAATCGTCTACTCTCCAGCGGGATTCAATGTATTGGGTAATTAATAGTTCAATCACAATTTGCTATAGGCTCTCTACGACTACAAACAAACTAACATTATAATTTACTGACTGTTAACTGTATTTAGTTTTGTGTCAAACGAATAGCTCAATACGTTGAGGTCGATAATTTCTGAATTCATTCATGTTGCAAGAATGCAATTATAATAATTTCAATTAAATCTTATATTTCTTAAAAATTAGTTTATTGCAGTACTTTAGTAATATGTGATTATAGTTAATATATATATATATATATATATATATATATATATATATATATATATATATATATATATATATATATATATATATATATATATATATATATAATTAAAATATTAATTGCCGAATAATTTGAATAAGTTTAATAAAGTTTAATGGGAACTCAGCAAGGGCATCAAAGGTCGAATCTTTTTAGCTATACCAATATATTTCGACAGTACATTGCTGTCTTCTTCAGGATCTAAAGGCATGGCATAGCTAAATCAAACCGACTCCTTTTCATAAAACCAAAATATAAGGTTCCATTTGATAAACAATCTTGCTTAGTCTATAAAATCAATTGCACAAGCTGTGATATGATATATATAGGACAAACAGAACAACAACTCAAAAAAAGAGTTACACAACATAAGAGTGATGCAAGATTACATCCGGAGAAATGTGCTTTAGCCAAACACATTAGAACATTGGGACACAGTGTAGATTTTGAGAACATCCAAATTCTAGATAAAGAAAAGAAACGAAAGAATAGAAAGTTTGTGGAGATGTGTTATATCAGCAAATATAGTTCGGCTGCCATTAATGAACAAGGAGATATCAGACAACTTAGTAATATCTATTGTAACATACTCGAATGTGACAATAAAAAGAAGTGGTCGTGAGTGAGAATGTTATGTTCTATGACTAGTCCATGCGCTGTGTAAGACCATAGAGATGTCAGTTACTCTGACATAAGTTTTTAACCTGTACTTTTGTTCTCTTAATTCTCGTGACATATATTTTTCCAAGTTTTGTTAGATAGTTTATACTCTTAATGTTTTTTATGCTTAGTTTACTTACTGATCAATAGCTGTAAGTGGTTTGAAAATCTGAAAGTGTACTTTGTTAACATAGTTTTTTGTATTTTTGTTTTTAGACCCTGAAGAAGACAGCAATGTACTGTCGAAATATATTGGGTATAGCTAAAAAGATTCGACCTTTGATGCCCTTGCTGAGTTCCCATTTAAACTTATTTAAACTTATATATATATATATATATATATATATATATATATATATATATATATATATATATATATATATATATATATATATATATATATATATATATATATATATATATATATATATATATACAATATTGAATCCAGCAAACGTTGAGTGAACTGAATGAAAAATTATTTTTGGATTTGGCGTTTTCTTAATCAAAAGATGGCTTCCATCTCATATGTAGGTAACTAATGATAGAAATTTCATTATTCAAAACTAGAGGGTTTATTATCCACTTCTGACGATGCAATAGGTAATGTGAAATTGATCAGGCTTGAAGGAGATCCATTTGTTAGAAAAAAGTTTGAAACTTTGCCACGTGAGTTGCGTAACATTAGAGGTCTTCAAGCAGAATCTGTCCTCTAGTTTTCATCAATTGTCTTATAAACATTGGAGTTTTTTAAAAGTTCTGCACGTAAAAGGACATAATTTTATTATATGTCATTTATATGGATTCATAGTATAACTTCTTTAGATTTCTAACTATCAACTATCTAATTAATTTGCTGGCGTTCATGACATATCATATCAGAGTTTCAAGCACAATCTAAGTGCTTTGCTTCCGACTATGAATCCAAATGTTTTTTTATATTGAAAAATCTGAATAATTGGAAAAGAAGATAGATTCTTTTTAATGAGTTTCTTCTTAGGTATTCTAATGTAACTTGGTTCTAGATAGAATCTTGAATGAAATAAAAAAATATGGAGTATATTCATTCAAAATTTTGCCATGCTAAAATTTTGGAAAAGGAAGTACCGGGGAGGTACGATAGCAAAAATTTTTATAGAACATTATTAATTATTCATGAACAATATAACCAGAATGCAGTTATCTAGAGCCTAGTGCACTACGCAAATGGCGCCAAAAAACCATCTTTTAGAAGATATTGGCTCCTCGAGAGATACTTTTTTCCACATTCAGTTTTAACCTTTTATATACATATAGTAAGTATTCAAGAAGTGTCTTTCAGTGGTTACAATTTGTTTCACAAGCAGCTATCTTCATCATGTAGAAATTTCATGCATTTTTGCGGGTTTTCTAGTTTCTCGGTTCTCTAGAGTCGCTCCAGCTTTAGTTAGAAGACTAAAATTTGTATGTGATTTCATTTCATGTTAGGTATGTGGGGTTTCGAATCATTTATTTCATGGTCATGTCGAACGTTATCACGAAAATCTTTTATCTACGATATTGAATGTCTCATTTTCTTCTAGTATTTCGAATAGAAAAACTTTCTCAACATTGATTTGTGCCACTCTCTCCTCCTGAGTGTCTGGTATATCTTTTTGATAATAAATAGCTTTTGAGAAATCAACCAAATAAACTACTTAGTTGAGTATAGAAGAAACGTGCCAATAATTCATTGGCATGTACAGTTGTCTCTGCACAAACAGATGCTTTTTCAGTCCGTAAGCGCATTAATCCTCGCTGTGCTGCTAGTCCGATCTCGGCTACATGGAATTGACTACTGCGTTATTGATGACGAGCACGGAACGCGGACATCGAAAAATCTGGTCCGAAGTGCGTTGAACATAATTTCTAGCCGGAAGACAAATTCACAGTTTTTTTAAATATTATCTATCTTATGATTGACTTTGTGCTAATAAAGAAATATACAATGAAGTCGAAATATTACACTTCTGCGTCCTAGGATATATGATATTCAGGGATAACTAAGGAAAATTTTCACATTTATATCAGCTGATTTATGTTTAACATTTCGATTTATTATTATATTTTACTCATATGTATATGAAATTTTGATTTTTCCTGCATAATATTGGGACCTATTCCAGCTGGTGCATTCTGGCGTCAGATGAATGAAGTTTTTTTTTCCAACGTTAACATATGCAATTGAAATTTCAAGTTTCTGATTTATTACAATGTACGGCGCAATAGGTTGAAAAAGTACAAATTTTGCAAAAATCCTAGAAACATCAAGTCTAAAGAGTGCTGTTGCGTGAAAAGTTCTGATTCAAAAACATAGTGTGCATAGTTCATAATTCATAAAACAAGTTTGCTTCCATCAGTTTTCGAAGCCAAACAATTATTTTGTAGAGAGAGAAAATCATTTTCGATTGATTTGTTGAAGCTATGGAAAATCTGAATCTGAAGAAGAATCATACAACTCCGAAAATGACGGTGTGCTCTTTGCTCTTTACAAAAGAAAATCACATTCTTCCAGGTTATTAACTCTTACGATTGAAATTAATGTTAGTTGTCAACTAAAACGAAAGTTTTGTTGAGAATGCAGTTCCTACATGTAATTTTCCAAAATCTTACGATGAGGAAACGAATTTGAAAGCAGACCGTGCTCCGCAGCAGTTGAACAAGTGCAGAATAAAATTTCTCCTCGTTCGTTAACTCTAAATTGATTTCATGAAGTTTTTCTCTGAAGTGAGAAATATATAGACAAAAAGCAGTAGAATTGACGATCTCAGGCCTCGATTTCTCTTCATTTTTCTCACATTGTATGATGAATTTGCAGCTTTCCAACCTATTACCTACCTTCTCTGTGTTTTGTTTGGAGTAGGTTTTCTCCTGCATATCGCTTGACAATTTCACTTGGAATTAGCATTGCTATGAAATACTCAAATACTTTCAAATCTCTCATACAACCCATGTTCAAAGTTTGATTTGAAGCGCCATATTTTGACGTTATCATCTAAGCTCTGCCTGTATGTCAGATATCAATTAAAATTATATTCTGCCATAATTTATTTGACATTCCTATAATTTCGTACAATGATGGTATTAAAACCTCATTAATGGCATTGATTGCAAAATAATTAATCATTATATATCATGGACAGTTTACTCAACCATTCTCGTTGTACTATTATCTTATTATATAATCTCATCTCGAGTTTGGATTACCTCTTGGTTGCTAAACCTTTCTATTGTATGTGTGATTCTGGTGGTTCATCTGTTGTCTGTACTAGATGTCGTGCCCATCCATGTAATATAAGAAAATTATTCTGAGGATTGCATCTGTAACATGAGTTCATTGTTGGTATATTATATTTTTTTGTTATCTCAACCAATTATTTCCAGGATACATCGCTCCCTAAAACTCTGAGATACCTGAAGCTTTCTTGTGATTACACTTTTCAGTGTTATTCCTACAGCCATTCAGGAAAGTTTGTCCAATGTCCAAACGAAGCTGAAAATAGTTCAGGAGATATTGCATAGAATTTATTCAATACATTTTTCACAATTGTGGTAGTTCTTTGCTTAGACTTAACAATAGAATTTGATGAACCATGAGTATGTACTTTCAAATTTGAAATCGTTGAGCTACATCAAATTGATTGAGATCATATCAAAGTAAAATAATTTCTCCACGATCATCACAGAATTCGCTAATTCTGATATCAAATTTGATTACAGAATTCTAGAATTCTCTCTCTTGAGATTGAAGAAATATTCTGCAACACCTCTGCCCCATGCAATTTAAATGTATTTGCATTCTCTCCCTAGTTATAGAATAATATTCTCACATTAGCCTTGACGCAGTTGATTGTCATCATAGTGGCAAATTTGAGTAAGTGTCAAAATTATTGCTTTCACGTTTCCTTTCGAAAATATGAAAAGTATCATTCAAATATATTACATATTTAAAATCTTTGATCGTGGAGAAAGTATAGTCTGCCACTCGATTAGAATGAAAATTCGTGATGCTCGTGGTTCCTCACGCTCGCCTTTGGCTCGCGCTCGGAACTTTTCCACTCGCATCGAATTTTCATTCTTACCTTGTTACAGAATATACTATTATAAAATCAAGATGTATTGTAAAGTTTACCTCGAATCAGCAAGTAAAAAGTAAGTGAATTGATAATAATCGCGTATGCATGAATTCGGATCAAACAAATGCTATTTTATTCAGGACAAATTATTGTACAAGTTTCTTTACTCCACCATGCATTAAAATGGCCAACTTTGACTCGCTATTAAATAGTAGCAGAGCAACATCGTTAAGCTATCTTACACACAGGATTACACTAACAAAATAAAATGCCAGCACATATGAGAACAGAACCTTAAATCAAAAGTTTCAGAAAACAAATTTTATTAATATGGGATTGTATTGTACTTTTACTTTTTTGAGTTTTAGGAGGTTCTATCACTCCTAATCTTTATCATCTTTGTAATAATAATAATAATAAAACGAAAAATATTTTTGAATAATGTAGATCATCAAATCGAGTTGAACTTTTCTACTTCACATGAAACTTCACTTATGGAGCTCATATTTTCAACTACTCAAAGCAATCGAAATTTTGTTTGTTCTATAAATGATTTGAGAGATTCTCGTTTTATTTGGTAAATAAATCTAGAGCCTCAACTAGATGGATATTCTTGATTGCCCCTAAATGATATTGCTGAAAATATTTGTTTCGTTTGTAGTAAAGATTTGCTGTACTAGGAAATATAAAAAGGCGTGAGCAGCAGGTCGTATTTTTCCTCATTTCTGTTCTTTTTGCATACAGATTTTTGAATACTTAAGTTAAGTTGCTGTGGAGGTGAGCAAAACCTTAAAACCCACGAAAAAAATGGTGATAGATAATCAAACGTTTTAAGGACCATTCCTTAATATCAGCTCAATCCACAACATACCAAGTTTCAACCCTCTCACTCAATCCGCAAAACATGTGGAGGTACCTCAAACACCACGAAAAAATGATTAATCCTATATAACAATGTCGTCGGTTTAGAGAAAGAGCTTATACTTTCTGAAACCAATTTTCTAACATCAGCACAATTCACTCATATAATTTTAATCCTCTACTCATTGTGAACTGAGTTTGGGGTTGCAAAAATCCTGCCAAAGCTGTTTTTTTCAGCTGCTTGTAACCCACAGAATAATCCTGAAGGATGAAATTTGGATATATAGGTCATAATTGAGTTCCACATCTTTTGTTAGCGGTTTGAGAACTTTCCACTCATGTTCTCTTCCTCGAAAGTTTGGAGATGCCAGAATTTTGACTGAAGTTACACCAATTCCGTTATTTTTGTTCTTTTTCGAAAACATTTCTAGACACCGAATTTCTTCAACACACTTAAATTGAGGACTGCCGCTGTATCGTGAAAAGTATATATATGTATATATATATATATATATATATATATATATATATATATATATATATATATATATATATATATTCTAACGTAAATGTATGTAATTCGTCAATGTATATAATTCCTAAAATCGCCCGGAAATGTGTGAAATACATTATATTAGACGCATTTCCTAGGATATCTACACCATTCCTAAATAACAATCGAATATGTAATACTTTCAAGGTGTCAATGGGTACTAACTAGGAAATCATCATAGTACTAAGAAAAACGTACTACAACAGGCAGAAAAAATGATGAAATCAAGTGAAAAGAAATACTCTTCTGTACCTAGTGGCAATTCTGTACGAGTTGCAATACCAGAGGTTGATAGAGCACGTGGTGATGCATGTAATACTATAGGCGTTGTCTTGGCTAAAACTGATGATGAGCTCTATCAAATTGGCAGCATGAACGGAATCATGAATTATTGTATTCTAGATGTCAGCTTAATGTTTGTCCGGGAGTTTTTCGAGATGTAGAGGATGTACCGAATAAGGAAATGGCACTAGGTTCAGTTGCAAATCTACAATCCACAGGCCAAGGATTTGAAAAGTGCTTTTGCGCTTTCACACAAGAACTACAGAAAACCTGCAGTACAGCAAGATGTCTCTGGTATGAAAATAAAACATTTTGGACTTCCAAGTGCCATATCAAGTTTACTAGTGCACTTCCATGTGCCGCTGAAATCTATTCTGCTGTCATATGATAGAGTCATATTGTATCTAGCCACATGTGTGGCTTTTTTTTACATAAAGTTTATTAATAAAAAGGTTATGATTGTCACCTGATTATCTCAACTAGAGCCTCAATAAAATTTCAGATTCTCAATTTAATAACGTGTTTCATTTATTTAATTCACAGGTAACTCTGATTATCTGTTTACTAGTAGCTTAAGCTTTATATATTTCCTAATATAATATCGAAATATCATACAATTCCTAGGCAATGTACACTTTTTTTCAGGATATGTGAGTATTCAAAAATCTTTGACATTGTAGACTTTCCATCCAGTACAATAGTCTAGAATTATCGAAGAAAATATAACTAATAAACGTAGCAATAGTAAAACATATTGAAGATACGAATAGTTTCAGAATGTAGTATAATACTGCCCTCATAAGGATGAACGCGGTATGTTCCAAATTTTTCAAATTTGATTTAAGGGCATGATATGGTTTATCACACATATGTTTAATCGTGTAATAACTAAAATTGCCGTATCTTTGATATTTCCTTGTAAAAGCGATATTCTTTTTTGCCGTATGTACCAAACCACCCATGCTTCCTAAGGATGAACGCAGTATATTTTCAATGCTAAGAATGAACGCGGTATAAAGACAATTCTCGCCTTAAGATACCGCGGTCTTTTTTAGTATGCAATAGATACCGCGCTTTTCCTTAGTAGCACCTAGAGTTTCGATGGCAACACATGCATGAGTTTGTTATTGTTTTGAATAATTATGAAACGAAAGAGCTGTGCTAGTGCAGTTGTTTTATTTTTTCAGTTGTGTTATTATTTTTTCTTTAATCCTTCAGTTTCTCACTATAGACGAGAACATGCTCCAAACAGATTGTACCTTCCTAGCGACGTTTAAGTTTCCTTAATGTATGAAGATTTCAAGTCCAAGTTCCCAGATACTAAAGTTTCTTATGATTCCTATAGGGTTCGTGTTAAGGAAAGTAATATTTCGTTCGCAAACTTGGCCAAGAGGAGTGTGAGGTGTGAGGAATTTAAACTCTATGGCCATACAAAAGATAACTTTCAATAAAACTGTATGGTTTGTGATAAATGGCAGTTACACATCAACCTTGCTAAGAAATCTCGAGAGCTTCATCAGAAGCAAGTAAGCTTGTCTTCTAATATCGATACCGTTTACGTTTCCGTTGATCTCCAAAAGTGATCATGGTTCCACGGATAGATGGCTTCAAAAAGAGTTATCTTCAGTGAAAGACTCATTGCCTATATGAATGTTTAGTTGCTCTTGGCAGTACAAAGAAATTACCTTCTTTTGCAATCCTATGGAATGAATCGATTTCCGGACGTAATAAGGAGGACATAATTAGCGCTTTTTTTGCTTTTATTAAGCCAAAGAGATGTCGATTGCTTCGTGGTTTGGTTGGTTTAAATGTTCGAGCCAGAACAAGAACTGGTGCCTCTGACGTTTCTGGTTAGAATGATAAATTTTGCAGAGATATCAGCCAGGGAAATTGTGGCGAACTACTTTGAGCCCGGTCATAGTTTTATGGCCGCTGATTAGCTTTCACCACCAAATAGAACTCTCGCTTAAAAAGACAAGGAAAAATATATGACTTTGATGATTTTGTCAAAGCGGTTAGTGAATGCAGAATGAAAAACAAACCTCAAGTTAAAATTATGAATGTTACTGATTTTTATCTATGGAAAGATTTAAGATCTCAGAAAAAAGTAAAAATGCGAAAGCAAAACGCTCTCTTCTGGCAAATATAGAACAGCTAAAACCAAACCAAACCGTGGATCATTTTTCCTGAAATACAAAAACTCGTTTGATACAAACGAAGAATTAAAGACATTAGATTTCTTGTGTTAAAAAAGCAATGAAAAAATCTGGCTTATTATTCATCCTAGCCTGTCTTTCTGGACCACGAGGCTTTCCAAAAGTACGAAAGATGACCTAGTTAAGTTGTTAAATGCTATCATTCCTGCAAGCAGGCAAATATTTTGAAAAATCTACCTGAATGCAAAGATCAATAAATATTATTTAGCTATGAATATTATTGAAAAATGTTTGTATTATTAATAACGCAATAAATCTTTTTTAAATAATTTTAATTTCTTTATTTTTCAATAAATTTTTTTATTTAATGAACATAATACTATAATAATACTAAATTATAATCCTCTGTGCTAATGATAAACGTGGCAAAATAGAAAATCCACACTGACCGCCTTTATCCTTAATTTATTACTCTATATCAATAGAAAATTTTGCGGTATGTGGAATTTTGAGAAAAATATAATAATTTTTTAAATTTTGTCTATATAAATAATAAACAGCCATTGCAATAAAAAGTTATTCACCATAAAAATTTAAGTTTGATGACACATAAGTGAAGGCTGAGAGAAAACACAAAAAACATGTTTTCTCAGTTTTATGTTTTTGTGACATACCGCGTTCATCCTTATGAGGGCAGAATAGTTGTCATTTAATCTTTGTATTCATCAATTTTCATTCGAAAACTAATAAACAAGAAATCTGAACTAAGATTCCTTATTTCTGACAAAAAACGAAATATTACTCACATATTCATATTATGGTCTAACATTTCATAAAAGTAATTCAAAAATAAATATATTGATTTTAATATCAACATTGTGATACTTAGTTAAATATTAATTATTATCGAATGACTCAAATTATATATGATAAAAAACGATTTATGACTATTTTCTAATGTTAGTTTACAGTTTGCTCTTCTTCAT
>JARQZK010000075.1:115000-120000 GCA_030704885.1 Cynegetis impunctata | reverse complement strand
TTTTTGTCTATGTGTTCATATTTTTTCTGCAATATACAATAATTCTAATTATGTGTTTATATTTCAGGTAAGATTTCATCCTCTGAATGTGATGGAGAACGGGTGAGTTCATGAGATGAGTTAAATTGAAAGATTTCATTGCAGACAGTTTTATATATTCATATATATATATATATATATATATATATATATATATATATATATATATATATATATATATATATATATATTTATATTATATATATATATATATATATATATTATATATAAAAATATATATATATATATATATATATATATATATATATATATATATATATATATATATATATATATATATATATATATATATATATATATATATATATATATATATACATATATATATATATATATATATATATATATATATATATATATATATATATATATATATATATATATATATATATATAAATATATATATATTATTTTTCTTGCTTGTGTTGCCAAGTCCAATTGAAATTTATTTTTGGTCAAATATTTTACATTGGTAAATCTCTCAAACGATATATCTGAAATCAACCTGCGATATACAGGCTATGAAAAATCGCTTGCCACATATTGTAAATAAAAATGTACAGAATCTTCCTTATTTCAAATGGAACACCCTGTATATTATAGTTCCAGAAGAAGCGTTAAGAAAAGCTCTACAAATGTCATGAAGTATTTCCTATGGTTAAGTTTACTAGTTTTCCTTAAAACAGCGTAAAATAGCAAATATTCAAATTTCTTCGCTATAATCTCAATGAACGACTTTTTCCAAAAATAACCTGTTGGTAGATGAACAAGTTGTGAATTACACCACAAAATATTCATTGTATATTCAAAATAATTTCAATAATCTCCAAATTTGAGCCATATTCTTTCGATTTAAAACACCCTTTCAGCGAATAAAATATTTATTGGAAATCGGGTAGTCTGGCAAATGACAGATCAAAATATTTGCCTTAAAATATGTATTGAAATCTTTATTGATTCGTTAAGTACAACTTTCGATATGATTTCATCTGAATGTTGTTAAATTATATCGAAAGTTCAACTTAACGAATCACTAAAGATTTCAATACTTATTTGAAGGCAAATATTTTGATCTGTCATTTGCCAGACTACCCGATTTCCAATAAATATTTTATTCGCTGGAAGGGTATTTTAAATCGAAAGAATATGGCTCAAATTTGGAGATTATTGAAATTATTTTGAATATACAATGAATATTTTGTGGTGTAATTCACAACTTGTTTATCTACCAACAGGTTATTTTTGGAAAAAGTCGTTCATTGAGATTATAGCCAAGAAATTTGAATATTTGCCATTTTTCGCTGTTTTAAGGAAAACTAGTAAACTTAACCATAGGGAATACTTCATGAAATTTATAGAGCTTTTCTTAGCGCTTAGCTATAGGTAATATTATAGAAATATAGATTTCTATCTGTTTCCAAAATAGAGATATGGAACACCGCGCCACTGTTGCAGGACCCTGTATATATAAATATAATATATATAATATATATATATATATATATATATATATATATATATATATATATATATATATATATATATATATAAATATATATATATATCTATAATATGTTTTTGTATATTTTTTTTTTTTTTGAAATTTGAGTGAATTCATTCGAAATGTTAGCATAAAGGAGGATTGAAGTAGCATGTAGATGCATATATAGATTATCTTTTAAACCAGTTGCAGAATGTGGGGAAATCAATTATGAACAAAATATACAATGTAGTCTTCTAGGGTTCTTTGGATCGTGTATGAAGCTGAAAACTTATGTTTATTTTAGCACACCAAAAACCCCTCTGAATTGAGTGAGCGGGTTGAATATGAATTGAGTTCATATTCGTATGTGAATTGAATTCATATGGTAGAAGTGCCCTTAGAAATATAAACTTCCTGAGGGCAGACTTTTCCAATTACTGTCGTTTTAACGATTTCTTGTGTTCCATGGTTTTTGAGAACTTGCGATCCTCCTTAGCTTCTTAAGAATGAGCAAGAGGGTTGCAATATGATATGCGGATCGTGTTGATGTTTAGGTACGATGCTTTGTAACTTTTCACTATTTCATGAAGAGATTTCTCGTATTTTTGTGAACGCGATGCACTTTGCAATAACTATTCTCCGTTCGATTCTGATTTTCACCTGCTTTGAACTCTGTATCTTTCCTCTGAGAACAGAATACGAACTGATTGACGAAGCTCTGTTGCTGCGTTTTTCTGAATTATGTCAAGCAGATGCAAGAGGTGCTTTGGTGCAGATCTCCAAGTATGAGAGTTGTAGAAACTACAGAAAATTTCAGTAAATTAATTGATATCTTTTGCATATACCTTTTCCAATTGTTCAAATGAACAGTTCCATATATTCAATTATATGTATTGTTATTCGTTTACGTTTCACTTTCACTCTTCAAGTTGAAGCCGACTACCGCTGTGACAAATCGATGGACGCTAATGTCCTGAATGTACCCAGAATAATGAGTTCTCTCACAGTTTGCGAGTTATATATATATATATATATATATATATATATATATATATATATATATATATATATATATATATATATATATATATATATATATATATATATATATATATATATATACGAGGGTCGTTCAATAAGTCCTTAGAAAATCCAAGAGATGGCGCTCGTAGTATCGGTTAGCAGCACTATCGATAGGAAAGCTGTCAAAATTTCAACTCGATCCATGACGTAGGTCAATTTCTATCGCCGATTAAAGTCAACAACCATTGTTTATACATAACAATGGAGAAAAGCGAGTTCCGGGCTGTCATCAAACATTTCCATTTGAAAGGCTTAACGCCGAAAGAAATCAAAGCCGAGTTGGATGCAGTTCATGGCACATCTGCACCTGTGTTTGCGACAGTCTACAATTGGGTGAATGAATTTAAACGTGTCCGTTCATCCACAAAAGATGAACATCGTCCGGGACGCCCAGTGGAGGTGTCTACTCCTGAAATCATCAATAAAATCCACGACCTGATTTTGAGCGATCGACGAATTATAGTGCGCGAATTAGTTGAGGCCACAGGCATATCACAAGGTACAGTCGCTTCAATTTTGCATGAAAAATTGTCTGTGAAAAAAATTTCGGCAAGATGGGTGCCGCGTTTGCTCTCAGAGGAGAATAAGCGCAATCGTGTGGTCGACTCTGAGGTCATGTTGGCGCTCTTCCGTCGCAATCCTGCCGAATTCCTTCGTCGATGTGTAACTGTGGACGAAACCTGGATCCACTACTACACTCCAGAAACGAAGAGACAGTCATCACAGTGGATATTCAAGGGTGAACGGGCTCCAAAGAAGGCGAAAACAGTGGCATCGGCCGGCAAGGTGATGGCCACAGTCTTTTGGGATACGCAGGGCATCATTTTCATCGACTACTTGGAAAAAGGAAAAACGATAACAGGGCCGTACTACGCGTCGTTATTGCAACGGTTGAGCGAGGAAATCGAAGAGAAACGTCCGCATTTGAAGAAGAAAAAAATCCTCTTGCATCAGGACAATGCGCGTGTGCACACCTGTGCTGTTTCCATGGCCAAAATTGTGGAATTGAGATGAAATTGTTGCAGCATCCTGCTTATTCACCAGATCTGGCCCCAAGTGACTATTTCCTGTTGCCCAATCTGAAGAAATGGCTTGGCGGACGACGGTCCACTTCCAACGAGGACATCATTGCTCAAACGAATGAGTATTTTGCAGAACTTCCGAAATCCTATTTTTTGGACGGCATAAAAATTTTGGAAAAACGTCTGGAAAAACGTTTGGAAAAGTGTGTATAGCTGAAAGGAGACTATGTTGAGAAATAAAAAAAATTTACCCTAAAAAACAGTGTTTTCCTATCTTTTTCTAACGACTTATTGAACGGCCCTCGTATATATATATATATATTAAAAATTTCTCACTTCACCTTATTACCTGGTCATTTATATTATAGAGATTGGGTTTGTTTTTTTGTTGTTCCAGGTTCGTAAAAATACTTTAAATTACCAGATTAATAAAATTCGTTTAATAGACATTTCAGGAGTAGTAATCCCTTCCTCAGTATCTTAGTATAGACAATAAAATAAACATAAAAATGACAAATAAAGAAAATCATTTTCAAAATATATATTATAATAATTGTTTGACGATATTGTTTTATACTCTAGATGTTTTTAGTTTTATGTTTATTTTATTGTCTGTACATATATAAGATACTGAGGAAGGGAGTACTACTCCTGAAACGTCTATTAAACGAAATAATCTAGTAATTTAAAGTACTTTTACGAACCTGGAACAACCAAAAATCAAACCCAATCTCTATATATATTTATATATATATATATATATATATATATATATATATATATATATTTATATATATATATATATATATATATATATATATATATATATATATATATATATATATATATATATTTGGGCCGATGCATGATGAAAATCCATTTTAGAATGGTAAATAAAACTTCACAGTTTTTGATTTTCACTATATTTTGTTAACATGACAATTGTTTCGCCAATACACAGTGGCTTCTTCAGATGTATAATACATACTTACTTTTACAACGAGAATATTGAAAGATTAAAGAAGGCAATATACAATAAGGATGGGGAAAAACCTAAATGTAATCACAGCAGGTAGAAAGTACAAACTGTTAATGACTTGGGAAAACACAATAGGCACAAATATTCACTATTACATCTAGAAAAGATTTAACAACGGTGAACTATTCATATCTAATTGGTCATTTGACCAATTATTGGATTGTTTCATACTATTAATTTCAAGAGCTTCTAATAAATTGAGTTTATAGCCTTTCTTTTCTGTATGTAATATTTCAAATTCACTATTAAAAATATGATTTTGTTCTAGGAGATGTGATGCATAAGTAGAATCTAATTTTTCTTTGTCGTAACT
>JARQZK010000075.1:20000-112500 GCA_030704885.1 Cynegetis impunctata | reverse complement strand
TTGAATTCTCATATTCCGTTTTTGAAGGTTAGGGTGTAAATTTAATGAAAGTATTGTTCACCCCGTTTCTATTTACTTATATATTCAGTTACTATAAGTACTTCAAAATAATCGGGTTATACATCGATAACTTGTTGCATAATTACAAATAATTACAGAATAATTTATACTGTCAAACTGACACGATTTGTAATTATGCAGGAAGTTTGAGATGTATAACCGGATTTATTTTGAAGTACGTATAGTGTTTGATACGATTATTTATTAAGTAAATTAAGTAAATATGAACAATTCATTAATTTAAATACAAATTGTTACAATAGAAACTACAATTATTATATATGTACTACGTTTTTTTAAACTGAGTTAGTATTTTCATATTGATGTGGTTACTATGGAAATTAAATTATTTTAAAATTTTCAATTGGTAGAGCTTCTCTATTATTATAACAAGGTATTATCAGTAGTAATATATAAAATATAAGTACTTCAAAATAATCAGGTTATACATCGATAATTACATTGTCAGTTTGACAGTCTAAATAATCCGACCGCGAAGCGGGAGGATCATTCTGTCAAACTGACACGATTTGTAATTATTCAGGAAGTTTGAGATATATAAGGTGAGGTGGGGCAAGTGCGTTTTCGGGGTAAGTGCATAGTAGCTCTCTTCTTTCCTGTTAAGCTTGAGTCAGAGAGCTATCATCTGTAGGTTCTGTTGCGAACTTTATAATCATAAAAACTTTGTCACTAGAGGCGCTCCAGGGCAGTGCGCTTCAGTATTGGCGCGGTTTCAAAGTGACCATGTGGTTTAGTCTCGTGTGTCAAGTTGGAAGGAGTCAAGGTCATCTCAGTTGATCCACCACATTTTACAATTTTTTGCATATTTCTCATACTAAGTACATACTTTTAATATTGTAGTTCTAGAATAAAACATGAATTTAATAATATTTGTTCATTTCACCTGAGTTAGGCTGTACTCTGCACTTACCTCAAAAAATTGAGGTGTCGGAGCAAGTGCGCTAGTCAACAGTGGGACAAGTGCAGAATGCTACGCACTTGCCCCCTTATGATTCTTACTTCAGAAAAATGGAAGAAGAAGAAAGAGGAGAGTGAAGATGCTACAGATTTTGAATAAGTTAATGACATGGCTGTTGGTGACTGGGTCATCGTTCAATTTTTGGGCAAGAAAACGATCAACCATTACGTGGGAGAGATCATTGAATTTGATAAAGAAAAGCCAATGATATCACCGATAGTAGGTAGGCGAGGGGAAGCTATTTTTAATATTGATTTATCTAGTTACAACATTTAGTGATGAATTTTTTTTTATTGTTGTATTTTAGAATTTTGAATTTTTTACATAATTCTGATACCCTTTTTTGATGAAAAGTCTTGAGATTTTGTTGAATTTTTATACTATAATGTTTGAGTTGTTCAATGGAAATAAATATATAACGTTGATCACATTTTTAAACTGATTTTTTTCTAACCACCCAGTAAATTTCTGTTCGACAAGCTGTCAAACTCTGTATCTCAGAGAGTTATACTCCGATTTGCAAAAATTCAAAAACCATTCAAACATCAGGAATCGAACTATCTGGCACTTGCCCCGTCGTGCACTAATTAGTCTTTGTAACGTTTCGAAGGCTGGGTTATGCTCTTACCCCATTTTATGGGGTAAGTGCATACTAGGGACCTTTTTTTTTTTTTCTTTTTCACGGATTCTATTGGCTTATTCATACATGAGTTATATGATCAGTAGTTATACCCCTAGGGCCTTGATAATACCGAGATAATTTTGTCATAGAGAATGCTGAAAGCGTGTTGCTTGCTATTATCCTTAAGCAACACGCTTAAACGATTCTCTATGATAACATTTTGAGTATTCATCAAGGCCCGACGGGTATCCGATAAGACAATTTTTTACAAGATTTCAAAAAATTGGTTGTCAATCTGACGTTTAATATATTTATTCATTTTTATTTAACAAAACTACAGTAATTATGAAAAGTACAATTGGAAAATGTTAAAGTGGAGGAAGAGTTTGCTGAAGTTGACGGATTGTTAAATTCCACTGTTGAAGAAATTCCTCGCATGGTGTTGATTATTTCACCGTGGCATTCTGGGTCAATATTTAAGCACGGTTTTATTGAATTAGAGCTGCTATGTCCGGTTATTTTAATTTATTGCTATTCAGGAATTCCTTTATTTGCCAAATGGCTAGCTCCAGTTGATCTGTTCGAATGATTGGATATCTTTTTACACTTAGTGTCCAAACAAATATTAATTGTGTTCTTGCCTACCGGAATATTGTCAAACCATGTGTTACTTTCAGATTTCCAGAAACGATTTGGACTCAAAAAAAGGCGACTGGAAGTAATATTTTTCCCTCTTTTGGACAATAATTTATGGAATAACCGAACAGGGCATTCAATTTCCTTTGCAATATTGGAAAAAAGCCACTTACTATTTGTACAACTTTTCGATCCTCCTTGGCATGTTTCATTGAATATCGGATTGTATTCGATTCTGTTGGTTGGCGTTCTATCATTATTTTTCTCAATCTTGAAATAATCTTGTAACGGGTTAATTCACCGATTAACCAACGCCACTGAATTCCGAATCGGAATACCGTGATTCTCGAGCCCCACGTTGGGCGCCAATTATGTAACCAACCCCCTTTTTAACAGTGATATTTGCCCTGGCTAGCAGGGAGATTGGTTAGCATATAAGTGTTCTAGGTTTGTTCACAGTAATAACAACAAGTTAAAATGAAAGGTATTTACTATCTTTTTCTTTTTACATAAATGAGACTTATCTTTATGTTTCAATTTATATTGTCGACTTTTTCCTTGGGTGGATTGTTGTCTTCTGCCCTATCTTCGTCCCAAGTTCTTGGTAGCTCCAGCTGTGGGTAGACAAAGTGGTGGTTTTTGTCTTTAACTCCAGGCAGCGTACATTTGAGCTCTTGACAACGTGTCTTTTAACTACAGACCAAGTGGCTAAAATAATTCGGGGCAAATCAACATACAATCTCACTCTAAATAGGCTCCAAGAATATCTGTAGGGTATTGATGGCCAATTCAAATTAACATTTAGATTCGTCTCAAGCAAAAATGCAGAGAAAGACAGCATATGTTCCAACATTAAACTGAACATAAGGTATGACCACGTGAAATTTACCATCGCTAACCTACAAAAATCTTGTGTTAAATTGAGAGAATTAAACAAGCAAATGAATTAGAAATATTTTGAATTAAGAAATGTGAGATGATTATTTCAATATAGAAAGATAAATAATTTAATATAGGTAAATGAAAAAAAAATGAAATGAAATGGCGGAAAGATGAAATACGGAATCCATTCAGATTTTCAAGATAATGCATCAATACGAAATAGATATAATTCTTCTCATAACTTACCGTCTATCAGAAGTCACAGATACTTAATAAATTTTAATTAACTTTAATGCAATATTCTTCTAACGGGTAGAAGATCGTTCTCTTTTAACAAATGGTTGTCGAAGAGACAAGTGCATTAATTGTTAAGATCATAATCAATATCTATTAGAAGAATATTGCATTAAAGTTAATTAAAATTTATTAAGTATCTGTGGCGTCTGATAGACGGTAAGTTATGGGAAGAATTATATCTATTTCGTATTGATGCATTATCTTGAAAATCTGAATGGATTCCGTATTTCATCTTTCCGCCATTTCATTTCATTTTTTTTTCATTTACCTATATTAAATTATTTATCTTTCTATATTGAAATAATCATCTCACATTTCTTAATTTAAAATATTTCTAATTCATTTGCTTGTTTAATTCTCTCAATTTAACACAAGATTTTTGTAGGTTAGCGATGGTAAATTTCACGTGGTCATACCTTATGTTCAGTTTAATGTTGGAACATATGCTGTCTTTCTTAGCATTTTTGCTTGAGACAAATCTAAATGTTAATTTGAATTGGCCATCGATACCCTACAGATATTCTTGGAGCCTATTTAGAGTGAGATTGTATGTTGATTTGCCCCGAATTATTTTAGCCACTTGGTCTGGAGTTAAAAGACACGTTGTCAAGAGCTCAAATGTACGCTACCTGGAGTTACAGACAAAAACCACCACTTTGTCTACCCACAGCTGGAGCTACCAAGAACTTGGGACGAAGATAGGGCAGAAGACAACAATCCACCCAAGGAAAAAGTCGACAATATAAATTGAAACATGAAGATAAGTCTCATTTATGTAAAAAGAAAAAGAGGATACTAAATACCTTTCATTTTAAGTTGTTGTTATTACTGTGAACAAACCTAGAACACTTATATGCTAACCAATCTCCTTGCTAGCCAGGGCAAATATCACTGTTAAAAAGGGGGTTGGTTACATAATTTTGTGTAACGGGTTAATTCACCGATTAACCAACGCCACTGAATTCCGAATCGGAATACCGTGATTCGACGCTGTCTTGATTTGTCGTAACACGCAGGTCAATAGTCATAGATGGAACAAAGTGAAGCGTGGAATCACGGTATTCCGATTCGGAATTCAGTGGCGTTGGTTAATCGGTGAATTAACCCGTTACACATTCGAATCACGGTATTCCGATTCGGAATTCAGTGGCGTTGGTTAATCGGTGAATTAACCCGTTACAATGTATGAGGCAATCAGCTGGTTCACCATCTCGCTAAGCTAACTCAACATCTAATATATGGTAAAATTTTTTCTGTAAACCTGGTGTACTTTCATCCCATAATTCAATGATTCTAGCCAAATCACTTGAACTGAAATTTGCTGAATTGCATTTTCGCTTGTTTTGATCCTGCTGTAATCTTTTACGTTTTGAATTTCTTGCAACTCGCACATTTTTGAATATCACACTGGTAAACGGGTCGAATACAATTTTGATTTCATTGAAGTATTTTTCCTGGAGTAGCTTACTCGTACTATGCCAAATTGTTTCTACAGTCGCTTTTTTATATTCAGTTCCGTCAGCTTTTCTCATATTTACCGCATAATATGTCAATATATTTGCCAAATATATATAAACTCGTTTTCGCATTCAGTTTCTTATTCTCTGGTCGCACAAAACTCAAGAAATATTTTCCATATATATTTTATTGATTTAGTTGTATTTTTTGGTATATTACTAGATATAATATCATTAATGGCGTCGTCAGATGCATTACCAAATATTCGCGACATTTTTAAACTAGTTGTCAGTTTGACGTCAAATTTTTAATCAAAAATTTGATGATCCTCTTTGTCGAAAACACCAAACTGAAAACAACACATGTAGGGTATTAACGATTATATAACGAATAAAAAATATTAATTTTTTTTGACAAACGTCAAAACACCGTGAATATGAAAATATATATAAGGTAAAACCGGGTAACATTGACACAACTTTCTAAAAATGCCTGTGTGGATCTGAAAAATGACGGAATAGTCATTATTTTTATAGTACACACTGGCTGCACATTATAAGATTCTATTATGGAATAATATTGCACCAAATGAGTTTTTATAATTTTTTATATTTCTTCTTTTTTTTTTCACACAAGTGTCTATGTTACCTTACCATGAGGAAACATTGACACACCCACTGAATTGAATAGAAATGAAATGTTTGCGCCACTTGGGTTCACATTGACTTAGTAATATTAAAAATAAATGAACCGAAACTGATATTTTGAATTTTTTATTATAAACATTGATAAAATAAAATGTGTTCTCCTAAAGTAAAGAACGGATGTTTCTAAAATTCACAAAAACTTCTCTAAAATCTACTAAAACTAAATTAAAGAAAGTAAATAATCTAGCTAATAAATAATGAGAGGAACATTTATATCAGTACAGAACAGTTCGCAATTAAATGTATGCATTCCACGTCGAATATGAGGCTCAGGTAAAAGTTGCAGATCCTTTCCTACATAAAATTTTCTGTACACCACAGTCGATTTGTAGACCAGTTTAATCGCAGTTAAAAATATTCTGCTGTTTTCTTTGCAGTTCAAGTCTTTCAACAGAGTTATTCACTTTATTATAAAAATCTTCTAAAACTTCTTTAGAGCAAGCTTCTGCCCTATTTTTGGAAAGATTCTGGGCTACTCTCTGTCTTAAATCTCCTCTCCACCTTTTTTCAAATCCAGCGATCCAATCCTTGCCAGGGATTCCATCCTTGAAGGGATTTGGTCGATCAATTCGTTTTAAATAATCTTGAACAAGGATTTTGAGTTGGAAGTGGTTCATCCCAACTCCCCAATCTGCTAACTTCATCAAAATATGGACTACGTGCTGCTCTTCTTCTTGAGTTAGAATAGTAGATCTACCAACTGGTCCACATCTGTAATTCTTCAAATGATTAATGAGAGTTGAACGGTTAATACCGTAGAGATCCGCGGTCCTTTTAATGCTCATGCCCTCATTTTTAATACAATCCATGGCTTTCGTCATTGAGTCACTAGTGTAGGTCTTGTACTTACGTACGGCAGTAGATAGGCGCCTTTTTGGTGACATTTTTGAAGTAAAAATGTTACCCTAGCTCAAAGCGTAGGGTAACATTGACATGTCAATTTTTACCTCTATGACCAAAAAACCTAATTTGTTGCACAAAAAAGTGAAAACATATTTGATTGAAATTAATTGAAAAGAATGTTAGCATATAACTACCTAGTTCCTATAACAAGTTACAAATCTCGATTACATATCCTAATTACAAAGTTTTATGTGCGTGTAATACTGAAAAAAGGAATCAGGACGGATGAATAAAGGCGCTGACTGAGCAACTTGATGGCTGTGGTTCTAATGACACCGACGTTCGCTAGACGTTAGACCCAGTAACTAAAATGGCTCGAAATGGCTGCAGTGTTGCCGGTAGTTTTCAAAATTTGCAATAGTAAAGAAATTATGTCAATGTTACCTCAGTATAAATGTTACCGGGCACTACCTTACATTTTGACACGAGGCGAAACACCAAAACGATTATATCACGTCGTCAAGGGTATATTCACTTATTTATACTACGTCGTCATGCAAAATTCACGGATTCTATAGGCTTATTCATACATGAGTTATATAATCAGTAATAATATCACAAGAGCATCGAAAATAATCGATTATACTTCCGAGTCACGAGGCGTATTTTGCGAAACATCCACGAGAGCGCAGCTCGAGTGGTGTTTTAAGAAAATACGTGGAGTGACGAGGTCAGTATAACGATTATTTTCGATTGCTCGAGTGGTATTCGTTACGATTATATAACGAATATAAAATATCAATTTTTTTTTGACAAATGTCAAAACACCGTCAATATGAAAACATTCACATTTTGACACGAGGCGAAACACCAAAACGATTATATCACGTCATCAAGGGTATATTCACTTATCAATATGCGGTAGTTATGCAAAATTCACGAATTCTATTGGCTTATTCATACATGAGTTATATAATCGCTGTAATCCATAGGTAAATGGATGAAATTTGACACATGACTCTAAATTAAGTAATTTGATTGGTTACTATAGTTAGTAAAAAATTATCGAAATTATACAAAGGTATTTAACTAAATTGATCGTTCTGATTGTTTGAAAATTATACGAACAAAATAATCAATTAAATGAGGTTGGCGCACATTATTACGAGTAAATAATTGCAGCTGTTAATTTGCATGTCTTTAAAGAGAATGAATACTTCGATGCTTTTATTGATATCTGTTCGTTTTTGGTATTATTGAACTTCTTTTGTTTTTGTATAGTACTAATCTCGAAAGTGCATTAATGATGCAAAACATACGAAGTGTGACTGAAAAATAACGATACCTAGCTACTACAGAGGAACTACGCATGCGCTTGCAGTTTATGGTATATTAGTCTGAACGTTAGAGAAAGTTAATAACACTAGCGAAGAATTCTGACTGTCGCTAAATGTAAAAAAGACTAAGTTCATGATATTATCCAAAACAACACAAAATAACGCCCAAATCATAGTAAAAAACAAGCCATAGAAAAAGTCAAGAGGTATAAATATCTAGGTACCATTGTAAACGAAAACAACGAGTGCACTGAAGAAATCAAAACCAGGATAGCACAGGCGAGAGCAACATTTATGAAAATGAAAAGGGTGTTTTGCAGCAGTGGCCTCAGCCTGGATTTAAAGATCAGGCTGGTGAGATGCTATGTGCTATCGGTACTGTTTTATGGAGTAGAGGCATGGACCCTTAAGGGAATAGAAACGAAAAGGTTGGAGGCCTACTAGCTATGGATATACCGCAGAATGCTGAAGATAAAATGTACCGATAGAATAACGAATGTGGAAGTCATGAGAAGAATGAGAAAGGATAAAGAGATTACTCATACAGTAAAAGAACGCAAGCTGCGGTACTTGGGACATGTGATGAGGGGAGAAAAATACCACTTACTGCGACTCATAATGCAGGGAAAAATACAGGGACGGAGAAGTGTGGGGAGGAGACGCCATTCTTGGTTGCGAAATTTGCGAGACTGGTTCCACTGCACCACAAATCAGCTATTCCGATCAGCTGTATCACGAATACGTATAGCCTTGATGATTGCCAACCTTCGCAACGAAGACGGCACTTAAAGAAGAAGCAGTCTGAACGTGGGCTACGTTTGTATAATATCTAATTTCTTTGTTTTACGGGGAATATGTTGAGATTTTAGTTATATAAAGTATAGAGAATATTCGTGATTTTTAGTGGAACTTGAATCTCATCTCTCAATAAAAGAGATATATGAAAATGCCTTTTCATCCCTTGCTTGGCGATTTGGAGGATTTAAGCGTTCCCAAGATTACCGATAAGATGTTGAAGATGACGCATGCCTAATAAGCCCTTCTACTTGAAAACACTATTGAAAAAATTAGGTCTGACTTGATCGGCTTTCTATGCTGAAATTGTAAAAATAAACTAGGAATGTGGCAGGCACGTTTTACATAAACATTTCAACATTCAAAAATTGTGTAAGAAAATGATGCTGAAAGTTTAAACAATCAAGTCGTTCCTATCCAATTACAACATCCCAGTAGTAAATGATCATCTTTTTTCCTCTGACCTGATACCATGCGAATTTCATTTTCTCCCAAGGTCAACTCCTTATTATAATTACCTGAATTTCAAAGCGTTAAACAGACAAAGGAACGAGCTCATAGAAGAGAATTTCAAGCGTGGTTTATAAAAGCTTATTTAATTAATTATATTATATAAATGAATTAGTTATTTTATAGCCACACCTTTTATACAAATATATTAATAATATAGTGAAACTTGCAGCAAACCAGTTATTCCTAATTTGATTTATTTGTGTAAAACTTTGTTCAGGAATTTCTTTTCAATTTTTTTTCAACGAGGATCATTCTGATTATATTCAATATTTTCACTTAGGATTTTTCATTTCGAAATGTTCTTCTCACTGCAGTGTATTTCATAATAGCATGAAGTTGGTGTTTCGGTCTTGCATGCTCAATTAGTAATTTAATTAAGTGCGGAATATATTCTTCTCTAATACGTATATTGTAGGAGCAGACGGCACGTCCTGAGCATATATACCGATTATACATAAAGTGCAAGAAAGCGGCGAGCTCTGGTCGTTACTTATAAGTGCAAATGGCGACGGCGACGCAACATTAACCAGTTAATGCTTGTTAATAGCGCTACTTGGCACATAAATTCGATTTGAACACAGGTAGGTTTACGCGGTTGCTGCGCATACTTTATTCCGAATGGCAAGCGACTATTAGCCGTGGCGTAAAGTTTCTAGGGGCTCACGAAATTCCCTTCATTTTATCTATCATAAATAAAACATATTCCGTATTGATTTGCTTGTTGGAAATCCCTCTTGGTGTAGGGAGGATACATTTTCGTGATATTGTTAATCTGTAAAATCTTCTGTAGACATGATCCTTGCTTATATTTGAATTATAAAAGCTATAGTTTAATCTTTCAATTGATGAATAATCATGGTATTAGATTCTGTTTTGTATGTTCCTATGCAAATGTATCAATAATTGATGAAATCAAATCACGCTGATATTTTCGATATATTTATAATGACATGAATTTCTGGGATGATCTGGTAATCAGTCGTCCAGGTATCATTCGGATCGGTTGAATACCAGGTAGGGAACTCTAAACGTCAAAGATATGCATGCTTGAATTTATTTTTATATATCAAAAACGTTTTATAAAAGAATTACATTTGCTGTATTTATTAACAGGAAGTTAATGTGATTTTCGATTACTGGAAGTATGATGCAGGATAATTTCTGGTTTGATTCAAGCTTGATAGCACACAGAATATTTTATAAACTAAGTTTCGATTCAAGAATGAAAAAACACAATTAGTCAAATAGATACTTATTGTCGATAATCTTAAGAAAAATAAGCATGTATCCAAACAAAAAAACCATAATATTTCATATTGAAGAAGAGTCCATCATGTTTTTTAACGTTTAGAGAAACTTTTGTCATAATTTTATGTAGAGAACATAAATTAAGACTGTAAAATCAACTTACAACTTAATTGCGACTTTTAATCTTACTTGCACTGTATCGAAAGTCTACAGCTTGATGTGGAAGTGGTACTCAAATCCGCTTCAGACTTTGGCATCTTCAAAGTTTGGACTAGGGGACGATAGAGAGATGCATGAGTGGGAAATTTTTGGCAAAAAATTTTGAAATTAATTATTAATAACGAATTCAGAACTTAACCTTCTAGGATGTTTTGGAGATTACATGGATTTAAAAAACTGACTGTCTTAGGATTTTTGTACCCCAAAACTTCTTTCTAAATTGAGTTAGAGGGTTTTAAATTTATACTCGGACTAGTTGTTGTTAAGAAACAACATATTTATAAGACTTCATATTTCCTAATAGTTTATGAGGTTTTGCCTATCTGCACAGCCCATCCAGATTGAGTAAGAGTGTTAAAATTTCTTACGTAGGTTCAGTTGACTTTAAGAAAGTGCACTGTAGTGGTTTCAAATATTTTTCCTTACCGCTGCTATTTCAATGTTTTTTTACGGTTTCTGCAGTTTTGCCCACCTCCACAATTTGAGACAAGTTCTCTTTGGGAGTATCAAGCTTTCTGCATCTCTTTAGCCTCTACAAATTGACTTAGGGATCTGAGAATTTTTATATGAGATAGTAGAAGAATGAGGGCAAAATACGACTTAAGAGCTCTGCCGCTCGCTCACGCGTTCTTCATTATGATATGAGAGAGATATCGAAACAGAATCAATGAAAATTACGGGAGAAACATTATAGCTTCATTCAAGACAGTCTGTCTCTATTACCTATCTACATACCTATCTACATAATATATCAAAACGATCATTGTATTTCAATTTCGAAGCTTTCATATTGGGATCTGACATGTCAGCTGGCGAACTCTGGCGGCCAGATGGATGAAGCTTTTATTTCCAACGTCAACATAATGTAATTGCATGTCAGGTTTTTTGATTTCTCAAAAATAAGGTCGCAAAAGGTGAATAATGGAAAGTGTTAATTTAGGTAAGGTACGATAGATATGTCTTCTCCGATCTTAGAAAATGACAAATTCATGGAAGATTATGTGAAATGATGGAGTAACAAATTTATGTATATGTTGGTTATTAGATTGAAGTTAGTTATGATGAGAATACACGAGAAATGAAAATGTTTTTTTTTGTATATTCATTATTAATACATCTTGAGTTACATTATGATTATTGGTGTTTTATCATGAAAACCACTTATGTTTATATGAAACATTTAGTTTTCTCATTAAATCCATGTATACCACTAAATAAATATTTTTCGTGAAATTTTAAATATATTTTGTCCAAAGTTCTTTCAGAAATTATTAAATGTCGGACTTAAACAAACACAGTTGATTTATACTAGGTATTTTACAAATCAAATTAAATAAAATCAAAATAGATAAACAAAGAGCAGTAAATGTTACGATACTAGGCCTCAAATTCTCTTCATTTTTCCCACATTTTATTATGAATTTGGATCTTTCCAGCCTATCACCTTCTCTGTATTTTCGCTGGAGTAAATTTTCACCTACGTACAGCTTCACACTCTAACTCGAAACTAACATTTTCATAGGAAAAACTCAAGAAACTTTCAAATCTCTCATATAACTCGTATTGAAAGTTGGTTTTGAGACGCCATGTTTTGACGTTATCACCTAAGCTCCGCCTCCATGTCAGATCCCAATACTACTAATTTTTCTAATGTTCAATTGTCCACTATTTGATAGATTTGATCGTTAAACTCGAAAGAACGGGTCACGTAAATGCTATATTGTGACGAAAATGAAAAAATTTGATATCACAAATTGCCAACATAATACACAAAAATGTGGGATACATAATATGAGGAGACCCAATGCAGAATTGGGTTATTTATTTTAAATTACTTTGATACTTCTCAATATATCAGTTTAGTTCAAAAATTTGTCTTTATTGATTCATAACTTTATAAAGATATAAAAAACTACTTTTTCATAGGTTGAAATAAAAATCTATTGAGTAAACGCGTTTCGTCTTAACATTGACATCTGGTACTAAATTATGGTATTACAAAACAATCTATTTATACAAAAATTGAACATAGGGTTCATAGAGAAACTAAATAACAATAACCAATTCATTCAGAGTTATTGGTAGGTACATCGAACAGAAGAGGAGAGGGGTTTACTTCGATCTGGACGTTAACAAGGTTTCCGGAACTTTTATATTTATTGATGTATAGGGATTCCCAACAGTTAGTTTTGTGGATTTTTTAACTGTAATATTTTATAATTGTGACTATAGGTATGGTTTTTTTGAATAAGATGGAACGCATAATTAGAGTCAGTTTTTTGCTTAATATAGCTACGTTGGTGTTCGTGTATTCGAGTTTTGAAATTTCAATAGAATCATCCATAAAAAGTTTTGCAAACAAAAACAGAAATAAGAAAATCTTATTAACCAGAAACCAATAATCAAACAAACGTAGCTATATTAGGCAGAAAACTGACTCTTATTATGCCCGCCATCATATTCAAGAAAACCATACCTTTATTCACAATTATAAAATATTACAGTTGGAAAATAGTCTCCACAAAACTAACTATACATCAATAAATTTAAAAATTCCGGAAACCTAGTTAACGACCAGATTGAAGTTAACCCTTCTCCTCTCCTTAATCTGATCAATGTACCTACCAATAACTCTGATTGAATTGCTTATTGTTATTTAGTTTCTCTAGAAACCCCTCTGTTATGTTCAATTTTTCGTATGAATAGATTGTTTTGTAATACCGTAATTTAGGCCGAGATGAAGTTAATGTTATGACGAAACGCGTTTACTCAATACATTTTTATTTCAACCTGTGAAAAGTTTTTATTTCCCTATAAAGTTAGGAATATGAACTTCCACTAAGTAAATGCCAATTCAATTCAATATTTATTGATTAATTAAATGTTTTGAAAATAGTCCTTATAAGAAGTGGTTTCAAAGGGTATAAAAGTTATTCCGATGGGGGAGGTCGCTGGTGTCCGCTTATGTTATGCACCTCACATAATTTGGTCTACCAAGGGTGAATAATATCTGATCATCCTTTATACGTCACAAAAAACCAATCAGATTGTATATATCTCTAATTTCGAATTAACTGTAATTTTTCAGGCTAGTAATCTAGCTGCTATATTCCCTTTCGAAAACAAAATTAATAGTGGAGGCATACAGATGCTTTTTTTTTCTAGTATTTGTTAAGTATTTTAAAAGAAATATTCACGAATCTATAGAATAATAATACGAAAGTGTTTCAATCAAAATTTGCGGAAAAAATATCTTCAACACATTTCTTCTATTGAAACTTGTTCGGTTTTCTAATATTGAGTACATTTTGTTGACAAAATATTAATATTTAATTTTCTAAGATCATTTAGTAGGTAACAGAATCATAGATACTGAAAATATTGGTTATGAAGTTTTGAAAAAATATTGACGGTACGTCTGATTTTTTATCACGAATTTGAAGAAGAAAAAATATTTCATAATTGAAAATCATTAAATAACCTTTTAAAGGAGCTACTTATATGAGCTACTTCCGGCAAACAAACTATGTTAGAATTGTACTAGCATCGGAATAGAAATAAATCAAAAATTTTGAAATTAATTTGAAATTGCGAATTTATGCCAATATGCATTTTTTGCTGAAAACTTCTATCCAGGTCATGTAGGTATATATTATCGATGCATGAAAAATTATTGACAGTTGCAAACAAAACATTTACCTAATAGTTCACTGTACTTCCAAGTTTCGCATATATAAACAAAGTCCTATTGATAATGGTAACAATAGTTCAACATTGTTTATGTTATTCAGCTTGTAATAGAAGTTTAGATGTTTTTAGCGAACAGTTTTTATAATATTTAAATATAATAACAGATGATATTCTCATATTTTCAATGTTTTATTGAGTAGTAGTATATTACATGCTTTCCTCATTCCATTATTTATGATCCATTATTTATACAACAGTATCCATACTGAATGTTTATGATGTAATTTATTTTGTGAGTATATTTGATTTATTAATTATTAGAGGGGTTCAAAATGAAAATTAGTGATATTCGAAGAACATTTATCATTTCGTAAGATTTTCTAAGTTTCATTGGGAATTATCTTGGAGGTTAATATTGAAATATGTTTCCTACTCAAACATGAAAAATTCTTGTGAAATATTATTGGAAAGACTAGCGGATGATTTCAAGTTCTTTTTTTTTAGTAATTGAAAATAGTTTGAAATATTTGATTATCTATATATAAATATATATATTTATATATATATATATATAAATATATATATATATATTTATTTATATTTATATTAATTATATATATAATATATATATATATATATATATATATATATATATATATATATTATATATATATATATATATATATATATATATATATATATATTATATAATATATATATATATATATATATATATATATATATATATATATAAATATATATATATATATATATATATATATATATATATATATATATAAATATATATATATATATATATATATATATATATATTATATATATATATATATATATATATATATATATATATGCTGTACGTCTGGTGACTCGACGGCAACTACTGCAAAACTTTCGAAAAATCGGATTGAACCCCGGAATCTTCTCAGATATATATATATATATTATTATATATATATTGTATATATATATATCTATATATATATATATATATATATATATATATAGATACAGTGGCGTAGATAGGGGGGGGTCAAGGGGATCAATCCCCCATGAGCCTACGAAAATTATAATAAGAATTGAATAAAAGTCTTCGTATCTACGTATTATGTATATACATGAAATTTATTAAACACTTGCACCTCTTTTGGTATTATGTATGTGCGATTATATGAAAATCAATCTAGATATGTTTTTCGTGACGACTGTGCAATTGTGTGTGCAATATCTACTTATAATTTCAACATTATAATTAAATCAGAAATGGAATCGTTTTTTCTAAGTTTTGGGTGAAGTAACTCAGTAGTTTGAAAGCATATTCTATTCAATGTTCAATTAGTAAGTTTAATCGGTCACTTTGAGCAAAAAAAACGTGTTTGTTTAAAAAAAGTTCAAATGGGTCTACTAGAAAATTTTTATTTCGAACGGAAGAAGTCAACCAAAAAATCAACCTCGCACATTCTACTCTTTATCAATTGTATACTGTACTATTACTATTAAACAAACTGCTCGACGTGTGCTTTTGTTTAATGGTGTAGTGTTGTGTTATATCTAAAACACGAGCAGGTTTTGGTTAAATAGTATATATATTTTCAATTCGAATATTTAATATTTCGAATATTTTTTTGAAGGTAGATAGGTATCAAAAATATGAGTAACCTTTGGCTTTGAAAATTAATTAACTCCATAAATTTTGAAGTAAATAAAAAATTTTTCTGTGATAGCGTTCAATCCATTTCTGGAATTGGAGAAAGATTTACTAATCATGGAGAATATAGTCTACTCAATAAGTGCATTTTTTTGTTCATTTTGTCTCATGAGTCTCGGAAAAATATCAACAAGGTGTCATTCGATTCGAAAGGCATGAAAATATTTTTTTGAAAAAATTTAAGCTCCGTTATTGAAATTTGTAAATGTTATATCATTTCTACTGAGAAGAAAAAATTTATCTCAAAAACGTAATTGATATTTTTGATATCTAAATACATATACAAAAAAAGGAAATTTTCTAAAAGAAAGTCTCCCGAACTGTAGGATTAATATTTATAGTTTTCTCAGAGTAAAAATACGGCCGACAACGGGTTGTCTGGCTTGCGAAGTAGCGCCCATTTGGGACACTTTAAACAATAAACATTGTTCAACTATATAAATTTTAAATTAAGGAATGAAAAATTTCATGTTCCTACTGGATCCAGTGACAAAACATTTTTATCGCGATTTTTTCAATTGGTTATGCTATAGTTTTTTGCTGCTGAACAAGAACTTTGCAAGTGTAATAATGTTAAACAATAGATCTGATACTTTTTTTTCCTTTCTTGGAGCTAGTTTCAAAAAATGTGCAGATAAATTTCTGTTAAAAAAAAATTTAAATTTTTCAGTTTTTATCAACAATTTACGCACTTTAAATTAATCATAACTTTCTTTTCTTGATTCTCTATAAACAACGCATTTGTTTATAACAATTTTTTTTAAACAATAGGAGATCGAATATTGAAAAAACCATTTCCATGTAGCTTCCGATAATAAAAAACGGATCATTAAAATTAGAAAAAAAAATTAATTTTGATTTTGCAAAACTATACCTACGTAAATTGTCAATAAAAAACTGAACAATTGAAATTTTTTCAATGGGGATTTACTCTGAAGCCTTATAATAATAGCTCTAAGAATGAAAAATAATTTCAGATCCATAGTGAACAGTTATCACACTCACAATTTTCATGTTCAAGTACCAAAAAATTGTTAATTAACTATTGCATAACTAATTCAAAAATCGCTATTATCGCTGGATTATTGCTCATTCACCGATTTAGTAACTGTCTGAATTTTTCATTCCCTAATTTTCATATTTAATATGGAAAAATAATTGTTGTCCTAAATGGGCGTGACTTGCCCATACCAAATTACCCGTTTTCGGCCATATTTTTACCTATCTGAGAAAATTATGAATATTGATCCTACAGTTCCAATAGTTGGGTCTTTTTTCTGGCATATTGGCAAAGAACCAAACCCCCTTTTTTCAGTATATTGTTTACTTTCATAATTTTCGCGAGCGAATTTTTATTTTTCTCAAAAAACGTCTATATGCTATTCCGAATCGAGTGACACCTTGCTCATATTTTTTCGAGACTGCTGAAAAAAGTTGAACAAAAATGCACTTTTTGACTAAACTAAATATATTAGAAATTGACAAAGCAGTTGATAAATTCATCAAAACTGATGAATTTTATCAAAAATTTATTACTGCCACACCTGCTGTTCTCGTAACTTGAAAGTGTGGAAGAAATATTTAATTCATAAAGGCGATGTTAAGCCTAAAAATTCAATAATAGAGCTTGATGATTGCCTAGAAATTTTTTTTTCGAATATCAATATGTTGTTCAGAATATTAGCTACGCTGCCGGTATCGACGTTTGAAGCGAATAGAAACGATTTAAAGGAGCACGATAAAAGAAGTGGACTTGTAGTGACCCTTCTGAACATATGAAATTCTTGGAAATTAAAAACTCATGTTTGTCTAATTTTTTGTTTTTGAAAGCTTTGGCTGCTCTGGCAATTCATCGTGACATTGGAATCACAGCTGACGAAGTCATGAATGTCGAAAAACGCCGAAAACTAGATTTTCTTCTCTAATTTTCCCACGAATATGTTCAATGAGTTATATATCCAATTTAATATAATTCAATTTTTCACTAATTCTTGATAAATTTTTTTATTTTGTACTATCTACATGAAAGATTATTTTTAACAACAAGAATAGAACTTTAGGAGAGAAATTTTGCACTAAGTCATATCCCCCCCCCATCGCAAAAAGCTATCTACGCCACTGTATAGATATATATATATATATATATATATATATATATATTAGTATATATAGATATATATATATATATATATATATATATTTATATATATATATATATATATATAATATATATATATATATATATATAGATATAATATATATTATATATTTATATATATATATATATATTTATAATTATATATATATATTTATATGTATAAATATATATATATATATATATATATATATATATATATATACAGTGGCGTAGATAGGGGGGGGGGTCAAGGGGATCAATCCCCCCCCATGAGCCTCCGATAATTATAATAGAACTCAATAAAAGTCCTCGTATCTATCACCTCTTCTGCTATTACGTATGTGCAATTATAAAAAAAATCACCTAGATATGTTTTTGTGACGGCTGTGCAACTGAGTATTGTATAATTTCCGCGCTTCGAACAGGCCGACCAATCAGGAATGGACATAATTTTAACATTATAAAGTAACTAGTAGTTTTGAGCATATTTTATTCAATGTTGAATTAGTAAGTTAAATCGGTCACTATGAGCAAAAAGGTGTTTGAAAAGTTCAAATGGCTCTAATAGAAAATTTTCATTTCGAAAGGAAGAAGTTAACCAAAATCTCCACGCACTTCTCTTTCTAAATTGTATACTATAATTAATATTAAACAAAAGTGCTCAAGCTTTTGTTTGATGGTGTAGTATTATATCTAAAGCAGTTTTGTTCAATCGTATAGATAGTATAAAATTTAGAAAGAGAAGAAGGACGATGAGGTTCTGGTTGACTTCTTCCTTCGTACATAAAATTTTCCATTTCAGCCATTTAAGCTCTTTTAAACTCGGTTTTTGGCCCTAGTGACCGATTAAATTCCTGTTTACATTCGAGGAGCGTGACTTCTGCTCATAGAGGATTTTCAATCAATATTTAGTATATCGAATATTTTTTAATGTAGAGTACCTATATGAAGCTCTCTGAAAAATAGGACTAAATTTTGGATTTGATTGTCAATTTAATTACTCCATTATATTTTGAAGTTAATAAAAATTGTCGAGTTAGTAAAAATTTCCTTGCGACGGCTGGACTACATCATGAATCTTGGAGAAAGATTTAATAATCATGAGAATACAGTCTAGTTTACAAGTGCTTTTGTGTTCAACTTTTTTAATCAGTCTCGGAAGAATATGAGCAAATAGCATGTGGATAGTTTTCGAAAAAAATTAAGTTCCATTCAGGAAAATTGTAAAAGTGATGAACAATTTACTGAAAATAAAGAAAACAGTTTGTTTTTTCAAATTTCTCAAGAACTGATAGTTATTTTGATATCTAAATAAAGATACAAAAAGGGGAGAAAATTTCCTATAAGAACTGTAGGATAAACATTTATACTTTTCTCAGAGGGGTAAAAATACGGCCGAAAACAGGTAATCTGGCTTGCGAAAGTCACGCCAATTTGGGACACTTCAACAATAAACATTATTTAACTATATTAAATATGGAAATTAAGGAATGAAAAATTTCAGGTTTTCACTGGATAGGTAAATGAACAATAATCCAGCGACAACAAATTTTTATCGCTATTTTTCGCGCATTAGTTATGCGATAGTTTTTTGCTGCTTGAACAAGAATATTGCAAGTGTGTCAACTGTTAGACTATAAATCTGATATTTTTTTCCTTTCTTGGAGCTAGTTTCGAAAGACCTCAGAATAGATCCCCGTTAAAAAATTCGATTTTTTAGGTTTTTCCTAACAATTTACTTAGTTGCAAAATTAAACACTCTATTAATAACTTTTTTCTCCTGATTCTCTTATAAAAAACGCATTTATTTACAACAATTTTTTAAACAATAAGAGATGAACATTGAAAACAACCATTTCCATGTAGTTTCCGATAATAAAAAACGGACCATCAAATTCTTAAAAAAAATTTCATTTTGAATTTGCAAAACTACGTAAATTGTTAATAGAAAACTGAAATTTTTTTTATTTTTTCAACAGTGATTTACTTTAATAGCTCCAAGAATGAAAAAATCTCAGATCTATACATGAACAATTTTCATGTCCAAGCACCAAAAAATTGTTAATTAACTATTGCATAACTAATAGAAAAAACTCTATTATCGCCGGATTATTGCTCATTCACCGATTCAGTAACTTTTCTTATTTTATATGGTTAAATAATGTTTATTGTTGAAGTGTCCTATGTCATGGGCGTGACTTGCCCAAACGAAGTTACCCCTTTTCAGCCGCATTTTTACCTCTCTGAGAAAATTATGAATATTGACTCTACAGTCAAAAATCTCAATTATTTTTTTACATATTTGCCAAAAACCAATCCCCTTTTTTTCAGTAGGTATATTGTTTATAACTTTCAAAATTTTCGATTGCGAATTTCTAATTTTCCCAAAAAACATCTACATGCTACAAATCGAATGACACTTTTTTTTATTAACTCCAGGGACCTAAAGTTTAACGCCGGTTCCGAACGGCCAATGGGCTTGAATCTAAATCATTACCCAACAGATTTTTTTTTGAACCACCAAAATCCGGACATACACTACACTCAAGAGCAAGGTGGGACTCGAACCCACAATCCTCTGTTTACAAGCGATACACCTCACCGCTGGGCTACCGAGGCCTCCTTGACTAGACTAAATATATTAAAAAGATCTTCGGTGTTTTTCAAGCATGATTTATACGAAGTTGACAAAGCAGCTGATAAATTCATCAAAACTGACAAGTTTTATCAAAAAAGTTGAAAGTATGGAAGAAAGGTTTAATTCGTCAAGGCGATGTCAAGCCTGAATTTTTTTTTTCTGCTAATTATATAACATATATATATATATATATATATATTATATATATAGTATATATTATAATAAATATATAATATATATATATATATATAATATATATATATATTATATATATATATATATATATATATATATATATATATATATATTATATAATATGAATATATATATATATATATATATATATATATATATATATATATATATATATATATATATATAAATATATATATATATATATATATATATATATATATATATATATATATATTATATAAATATGAATATATATATATATATATATATATTATATATATAAATATATATATATATATATATATATACATATATATTATATATATATATATATATATAAATATATATATATAATATAAAATATATATATATATATATATATATATATATATATATTTATATATACTATATATATATATATATATATATATATATATATATATATATAAATATATATATTATATATATATATATAAAACTCTTGATAATTATTAGCAAATAACAGGCTGGTTGAATCTTGAAAAACTCGATTTTAATAAAAAATTGACGTTCCACTATGATATTCGTAATTGAAATTTCTTTGACATTTATTGATTTAAAAAAATTGAAAAAAAACAGGGCTGCTTAGTATATGCTATTTCAGTTCAATATTTAACATTCAAAATTGTTATCACCAGATGGTAAGGGAAACCAAAGAAACCCTCACCTACGCAATGTTTGAAAATAATAATAAAGGTACTATTTATCCAACAACAAAGACTGAAGTCATGGGAAAACATTAAAGAAGTGGAGTAGAATTATCGGTATATGACGCTTATATGGAAGCAGCCGTTGACACGTGTTTCGGACTCTTTGGTCCTCATCAGAACGGCGTAGCCAAGTATTGGATTGGAAAATTTGAAGATGAAAAAAGTACAACAAACAAAATCCTTAGATACGGAAGATAATCCACACCAATTGTGGTTTATTGTCTGAACTCTCCCGTACTTTTTTGTTCATCTTCAAATTTTCAATCCAATACTTGGCTACGCCGTTCTGATGAGGACCAAAGAGTCCGAAACAACGTGTCAACGGCTGCTTCCATATAAGCGTCTATACCGATAATTCTACTCCACTTCTTTAAATGTTTTCCCATGACTCATTTCTTTGTTGTTGGATAAATAGTACCCTTTTATTATTATTTTCAAACATTGGCGTAGGTGAGGGTTTCTTTGGTTTCCCTTACAATCTGGTGATAACAATTTTGAATGTTAATATTGAACTGAATAGCATATACTGAGCAGCCCTGTTTTTTTCAATTTTTTAAATCAATAAATGTCAAAGAAATTTCAATTACGAATATATCATAGTGGAACGTCAATTTTTTATTAAAATCGAGTTTTTCAAGATTCAACCAGCCTGTTATTGCTAATAATTATCAACCAGAGTTTTAAAAATAGATCACAGGCAACAACTATTCGAATAAATATATATATATATATATATAATATATATATATATATAAATATGAATATATATATATATATATAAAAATATATATATATATATATATATATATATATATATATATATATATATATATATATATATATCTATTATATATATATATATATATATACAGGGTGACCCAGAGCTACGTAATCGGTCCATAATTTTTTTCTCATAGAAGATATCGATATGAAATTTCCAGAGCGAATATGATCCGACTAAGTCTATTTTTCAAAATTATTTCGAAGAAAATTGAACTTTCGGTTTTGCCGGAAGTGATATCAACTTTGTTATTTCAAAAGGAATACCCTGTATATCTTTTGATTTTCGAATTTATTATGTAATTTATAATTAAATTGTCATACCACTCTTTATACCTAAAATGAACAGTTTTCGAGTTATTCATTTTTTTCGTAAAATTGTGACAGTTGCTTCTTCAACAAAAATAGGCTATAACTTCTTTGTTAGTAGGTCTATTTTTATGCGGTTTAGATTTTTGTAACCTTGAAACATTTTTTTATTTATTCCTTGTCCAAATTTTTCATATTTCTAATTAATTACTTGATAGAATCTGGGGAGAAGTTGGCAAATTTTAAACGTTAATAACTTTCTTATTTCTAATGGAATGCTATATATATTTTTGCTTTATTAAATCAGCTTTAAAATTACCTTTCGATTTGTATAACCATTCCCTATACCTAAAGTTAATAATAACAAAGATATTTTACAATTTTTTAATGATTTAAATATCAAAACACCTGAGAAATCGTCTGGCGAGTTATTTTGACGTATCCATGGATACCAATAACGAAAATTATTCAAAATCTAATTGTCTCACCTTTTCTAGTATTTGTTCAGTTAATAAAATGGATTTTACGCGACAAGAAATGATAAATATGGTTTACTGTATTGAAGTCTATGATTGGAGAAGCGGATCGACATGTTCTGCTAGCTAGTAGAATTTTTCATCAAAAATATTCTTATTCTGATTCAACTACGTTTTCTGATTCTGTTATTGATAAGCTTTGATTTCTTTCTGTAGATCGTTGGAATGTATTATTTGGAGTGACTGTTGGATTATATGAATGTACTCCTCTTGGCCAAAATGATAATGTCAAACTTGACATTGCAAATTGACATCAGTCTACTACAAGCATATCGTCGTTGCCGCGGTGAAACCTCCTATGTGACAAAAAATCCAAAACGTGATTTTGATATCATTGGAAACAAGATTTTACCATCTATGTGCTAGTTGAAAGCATTCATGTGTTAAAAGAACGTAACACGGTTTAAATTGATTAAAAAGAATCTTCCTATGTGTAAGAGTGATCCGCTCCGCTGAAGGTACCATACAAACCACCTATGTGACAATTCCAAGGCTCAGACGTTACATAGGTGGTTTCACAGTAGTTTATCTCTGTGGTTGAAGTTTTGTTTTTTCTGGGAAAAAGGTAATATTAAATTATTTACAAATCAGTTATTTGCTTCTCCTGTCAAATCATGTTTTTGTCACTTAGGAGGTTTCACCGCGGCAACGACGATATGTTGTTTATGAACAACAATAATTATTGAATATTGATGTCTTAGATTTACTATTTTGTCAATATCTTTTCGGATATCAGCATTGGGTGCTACAAACCTAATGAACAGAAGAGGTGACACAATTGAATTTCAAACAATTTTTGAAATTGGTATCCATGGTTACGTCAAAATAACTCGCTATTCGATTTCTAAGATGTATTGATATACAAATTATTACAAAATTGTGAAATATCTTTGTTATTACTAACTTTAGGTATAGAGAATAGTTATACAAATCGAAAGGTAATTTAATAGCAAATTTAATAATGCAAAAATATAGCATTCCATTAGAAATAAGAAAGTTATTAACGTTTAAAATTTTCCAACTTCACCATAGATTTTATCAAGTAATTAGTTAGAAATATGGAAAATTTGACAAGGAATAAATGAAACAATGTTTCAAGGTTACAAAAATTCAATTCGCATACCAATAGACCTACTAACAAAGAAGTTATAGCCTATTTTTATTGAAGACGCATTTGTCAGCATTTTACGAAAAAAATGAATAACTCGAAAACTGTTCATTTTAGGTGAAAAGAATGGTATGACAATTTTATTATAAATTACATAAGAAATTCGAAAATCAAAAGATATACAGGTTATTTCATTTGAAATAACAAAGTTGATATCACTTCCGGCAAAACCGAAAGTGCAATTTTCTTCAGAATAATTTTGAAAAATAGACTTAGTCAGATCATATTCGCCCTGAAAATTTCAAATCCATATCTTCAAAGACAAAAAAATTATGGACCGATTACGTAGCTCTGGGTCACCCTGTATATATATATATATATATATATATATATATATATATATATATATATATATATATATATATATATATAAATATTTTCTTCTTGATTTGTTTACTTAGGTAATTAAGTCTATTTACAAATGTTGGTATATTATATTTACATACACATTAAGAAATGTTTTAACGTTTCAGCAATCACTGTTTTGAGGGTATATGACAGTATACGTTTTGTATACTGTCCCACCTTCTTGCAACAGTGTTTTCGTTTTATATCTAATACATGTAATTTTAAATGAATTTGCCACGCTCGTGTACGGAAGAAATGGATGAGAAGAAAAAAAATTTCTGATAAAGACAACAGTGTTTGCTGAAACGTTAAAACAATGTGTATGTAAATATAATATACCATCAGTTTTAAATAGACTTAATTACCCAAGAAAACAAAGAACGAAAAAAATATATTTAAGGTCTAAGAAATCACGGATCAATCCGAAACCATATATATATATATATATATATATATATATATATATATATATATATATTATATATATATATATATATATATATATATATATATATATATATATATATATATATACATATATATGGTTTCGGATTGAATCCGTGATTTCTTAGACCTTAAATATATTTTTTCCGTTCTTTGTTTTCTTGGGTAATTAAGTCTATTTAAAACTATATACTATATATATATATATATATATATATATATATATATATATATATATATATATATATAATATATATATATATATATATATATATATATATATATATATATATATATATATATATATATATATATAATATTAAATATATATAAATATTTTATATATAAAATAAATATATATATTTATATATATATAAATATATATATATATATATATATATATATATATATATATATATATATATTATATATATATATTATATATATATATATATATATATATTATATATATATATATATATATATATATATATATATATATATTCATATATATATATATATATATTATAAATATATATATTTATATATATATATAATATAATATATATATATATATATATATATTTATATATATATATATATATATATATATATATATATATATATATATATATATATATATATATATGTATATAGTGATATTTAGTGATTGTATTCATATTGAGTAGAGAAATTCAAATTTCGATTAATCGATAGCCTTTGTAAGTTCAGAAAAAAGTTCAATTCATGCATCACTGTTCTACAAAAATTTATTTTATAGGTACCTGGCAGGTTGCTGAATCATTTTGTGTATCTCCTAACTTATATAACTTCAATTTAAGGTTGCTCGCTCACTCTCCCCCGACTCATTTTTCCAATAGACTGGAAATTCCGTCAGCCTCAATCCGAGCTTGTATGGGAAGTTCGGAAAATTTAAATTAGCCCGTAATCACTGGAGGTGGAGATTTACTTTGTGCCTCCGAAGAAATCGCTCAGCCCCTTTCAGGTATGAGTTCTCGATAAATGGCAGCACAGGCTCTGTGGTGTCATAGAAGTTTAATCTTGTTTGCGGTGAGCCTTTGATTCTCTGCTACTCAATGGCGAAAGACTTGATCGTTAACCGTTGGCCTCCGCTAGATTCTAAATGTCAGTAGGTATGTGTAATACGATATGAACGTATTGAACACTGGTTGGAATCGTTGTTTGCTTTTCACCTTTTTCAATGATTTAAACATGATGAATGGACAAAAGAAAAATAACGTCGAAAAAAAACTACTGCACTAAAGATAAATCAAAAAATTATAAATAAAGAATAAATCACTATTATTCTAAAAACATATATAGCTGCACGGCCATGCAATACTCAAAGTTCAAAATTGTGAATACGCCTTTTATCAACTACCCGCCAACATGTTATAAGAAGTTAACCTTCTTCACGAAACAAGAATTCAATCTGCTAAGTTTTATGATGATCGGTCTAACAGTGTTGACGTTTACCGGATTTCTCATGGGTTTTCTCAGTACCTAACTGAGCGAATTCCATTCTGATTGTCAGTCTTCCCATGCATAATTTGTTGATACAAAAATCAAGTAGATATTGAATAAAAAACAAAACGCTATCTATTCTTCTATTGTCTAAAGCTCCGTAATCATCAGTGTACCAAATTTCATTTTGGTGAAAAAAACCATTCGTAATTACAACAGAAGATTTGAATGAAATAAATTTTTAAAAAATTCATATGATTGGTTAAATGGCTAATGAAAATATTATAAAAGGCAAGAATTATTATTTTGTACAATAATCTAAATTATTCAATGACAAAAATATGTATTTATGTATATAATGAATTTTCGGCAAAACAATAACTGACTAAGTGAGACAAAAATTGATTTTGTATCAAGATTAAAGGAGGTTGCTTCAAATTGGTGGATTAATCATATCTGATTACTTAAATTCTTGTTTAAAATAATGTATTTCGGGTATCAGCAGTATCATTTAACTACACGATTTCTTTGATATTTTCTAGAATTTTCAATTTATTGTCATCCGAAAAACAAGTCCTATTTGTCTTCTCGTTTCATTATTTGTAATCGATAATTGGTTTTGTAGAATTAACCTAAATTTCATTTAAAATTACGATAACAGATCTTGTTTAAAGAAAAATCTAACAAATCAATCAAAATATTGAAATCATGATGATCAGTGGAACATACAAATTATTGAAAAATAGTTAACAAATATAAATTCCGTATAAATTGCATATAATCAAGCAAAATTTCTCTGACACTTGCATTAACAGGATACATAATTGAATGAAATTAGACATCATTTTTTCCTTTCTGATATATTATCCATTTACATGACATCAACCTCTCCGAGTTAAGGGTACTCAGGTGGCTGGAAACCTTTCCTCTAAAACTCTCAAGCTACTTCGATAAAAAATTCGATATTTCGTACGCTAACAAGGATGAGGTGCTCTTTATTTTCTTCTAATGAACGACCGAGAATCTAGTGCCCCAGAGGCGTTCCGTCGAAACCTGCTTCTCGAATATATAGATTTTTCGACAGGAGTCAGTCTGAATGAAAACATGCAACTTATACTGAACCTGCCAGTATTGCAGAAGTAGTCTCAAAAAAAATCCGTAGTCATAAATACAAATACATATATATATATATATATATATATATATATATATATATATATATATATATATATATATATATATATATATATATATATAAAAAAATATATATATATATATATATATATATATATATATAAATACAGTGCTTTCATGATGAAAGGAACAAATTCATTAAAAAATTAGGTTTCTATTTCATGTTAAAATCCTCGGACAGGTCGATTAGTATTTTTATTTGGGCAATTTTCGCAATAAAAATTTTGTATACAGGGTGTCTCATTCAAGAGCTATGGCTTTGTCATTAGTTTTTTTAAAGGTAATACCCTGTATATTATTTCACTTTACAATTCTACGATAAATTCTTATCACTTTTTGTGAACATACCATATGCCTCAACTTGATGGATTCCCAGATTATAACGGAGATAGTTGAGCACCTGGAGATTTAAAATGTTGATTAAAAGTCCCAAAAAAAATTTAGGTAAACATTGTCATTAAATCTGAAGAATGAAATTTCACATGTACCATCTGAAATTAATTCACTGGTGCTGTATAGTCGCGCAGTTTTTCACGTTTTTTAACGCTCCAGGCACTACACTACTTCATTGTTTAAGAAAATGCAATTACTTGAGAGAGAACGTATTGAAGTACTTATGATGATTGGTTTTGGAGATAGGGTGCGTTGACAAGAAGAAGTCTGCAATCTATTCAATGAAAATCATCCTGATCGTCAGCCAATTACTAGATCGACAGTCAGCAAAATTGAATCAAAATTCAGGAGATACGGCCACGTTAGAGATTTACCTAAAGGAAGACCACCGAGAGTATCTGAAGAAACAGTGCTGAACGTTCTACTAGAAAGCCAAGATAACCCTCATACATCCATTACTACAATTTCCAATAATTTCAATTTATCAGTAGGGTCCGTGCATAAAATACTTAAGGTAAATAAGTATCATCCCTATAAAATTAAGCTGGTACATGAATTATTAGAAGACGATTTTGACCGCAGAGTACAGTTTTGTGAGCAGATTCTTGAAATTCATAATCAACATCTAAATTTCATTACAAACATAATTTTTTCTGATGAAGCCACCTTTACTTTAAATGGCCACGTCAACAGACAAAACTGTAGGTATTGGGCGACCGAGAATCCTCATTGGATGCAAGAATGCCACACACAGCGGCCTCAAAAAATTAATACATGGGCAGCGATTGTTCGAAATCGTATAGTTGGTCCCTATTTTTTTGAAGGAACACTAAACGGAGAGGACTACTTGAACTTTCTCCAGTTCGAACTCATTCCGGCTTTAGCTGTTTTGTTTCCTAACCCACAAGATCCTTACATACCTAATAACGAGATATGGTTTCAACAAGATGGGGCACCTCCTCACTATTCAATCGCTGTTCGATAATTTCTTGATGCAACTTTTCCCAACAGATGGATAGGACGGAGAGGTCCGATTGAGTGGCCGCCAAGATCACCGGACATAACCCCATTGGATTTTTTCTTATGGGGTTATTTGAAGTCTAAAGTTTATGAATAGACCAAATAATATTGATGATCTAAAAGAGAGAATCATGCAGGAAATAAGACTTATCAGTCCAGAAGTAATTGAAAATGTGCAACGGGAAACATTGAATCGACTTCAAAAATGTCTCGAAGTAAACGGACAACAGATTGAACATATGTAAAAATTAAATTAGTAATTACATTTATGTGTTTTCATATCGTACCTCTCATTACCCACTATCTTCGTTTCTGGCAATCCATCGAGTTGAGGCATATGGTATGTTCACAAAAAGTGATAAGAATTTATCGTAGAATTGTAAAGTGAAATAATATACAGGGTATTACCTTTAAAAAAACTAATGACAAAGTCATAGCTCTTGAATGAGACACCCTATATACAAAATTTTTATTGCGAAAAATGCCCAAATAAAAATACTAATCGACCTGTCCGAGGATTTTAACATGAAATAGAAACCTAATTTTTTAATGAATTTGTTCCTTTCATCATGAAAGCACTGTATATATATATTATATTATATATATATATATATATATATATATATATATATATATATATATATATATATATTATATTATATATATATATATATATATATATATATATATATATATATATACATATATATGTTGGTTCATATAATAGAGTATATGTTCCAAGGAAATCATCAAAATTTATACATTTCAATTGAGTGTAAAAGAATTTGGACATGAAATTCTACTTCAGTTCTAGATAGAATCAAACATAACAGTTATAGCTACTACCGTTTTATAGTTATTCAAAACTATAGAATATTATCAAATTAATATTTTAAGAATAATAACTTCGATCAAATACTAAATGCTTACTCAAACTGACATCAAGTTTAGACGAAATAATAAATTTTGATTTGGTTTTGATGTCACTTTTCATAAGTAACTATAATTTCAAGATACAAAGTTCGAAATAATCAACTAGTGACTTTCAGATATAAACTTCAAAATAGATTTTAGTTCGAAGAGCAATTAGCTACATGTGTGGCTTGGTAAATTTCAGTTTCTATCTCAATTTCAAACTTTGGATAAATCTTGTGTGAAAATGACTGATATATATATATATATATATTACTCACGAATAATTTTTTATTCTTTTATTCGCAGAAAGAGTCTTATACGCCGTATAGGCGCAATAAGCCACTACTTGTAGTCGAGTGTAAATAAACCGTGACTCTGAATTTGTTAAAAAGACACTAGAATGTCTATTTTGGAAAAACAAAGAAATATATCCAGAAGTTCAGATCCTGAATCATCATAACGAAGTGTGACTTTTGTTCATTGAGGATAAAATGTTTGTTTTACGTTGTTTATGATTTTATTCTGTATTTGCGATTGTTGACGTTTCGCCACATTCGTGGCTTTTTCAAAACTTTTTGAAAAAGCCACGAATGTCGTGGCGAAACGTCAACTTTTTAATAAAATCGAGTAGTTTGAAATTCACCAAGACTGTTATTGCTAATAATTATCAAAAAGTTATATATACATACATATATATATATATATATATATATATATATATATATATATATATATATATATAAATATATATATATATATATATATATATATATATATATATATATATATATATATATATATATATATATATATATATATATATATATATATATATATATATATATAAAGTTTAAACTTTAAAGTAAAACACACATGGCTTAAGTTTCACTATATAAAAGTATTTATATACTGTATTTAGCAGTAAAGGATAGTCGACATACTTCGAGTTATGAACTCATTTTCAAGACAGGAGAGTATTACATCTTATTTTAAAAAACAGACAAAAGCAAGTGTGATACCTGAAAATCAATTTGTTCCTTTACAAGGGGTATTTTATTTTTATGGGCGGAACTTATTTCAAGAATTTTAAGAAGGTCAAGGCGCTTTCCTTTGTTATCTGAATGCAACAATAGGGTTTTGTTGAAATCCAGGAAATGATTAAATTTTATACAATGTTCGGAGAAGCCAGTGGTATTTTTATTTTGGAAAATTGACTTTTCATGTTCCTCAACACGAATGTTTATATTACTTCCTGTTTGTCCAATATAGAAAGTAGGACATTCGTCGCAAAATATTTTGTAAACACCACTGTTTTCTCCGATGTCGGATTTTTCTTTATTATTGACCAAGAATTACTTCAAGTTTCTTTTATTTGTACAAATTGTTTTAACGTTATTTTTCGATAGTTTGTTGCAAATTTTGCTACTCAAATTCGGCACATAATTTATTGGGAAGCATTTTTGTTATTGAATCCAACAGATTCTTTATTCCTTTTTTTTCCAAAGAGCTTATCGATAAGACTTCCGTTACCGTTATTGGTGGCTAATGATTCAATTGTATTAACTTCAGTTTGAAAATTTGTTTCCGATAATGGAATGGTGAACAACCTATGTATGAACCAATGAAAAGCAAAGTTTTATTTTAATATGTTGGTTTCTGTCGCTTTGAAATGAAGTATCTGTGAAGGTTGGTTTTCTATAAATGTTTAAAGTAAGAGAATTCAAATTCCTAGCAGTCTGAATGTCTAAGAAATTCAAGGTATCGTTTTCTACTTCTTTAGTTAATTGAATCGAGTTGTAGAATGTATTTATATATTTAAGGAAATTATCTAACTGCCTATATGTACCAGTCCAAATAAAAAATATATCATCTACATACCGCCTCCATAATGAAACGTTAGTAATTAAATTATTATCAGAATTGAATATTTGTTATTCATGAAAATTTCAACAAATGCGATAACGGTGATCCCATGGGCAATCCGTCTTCTTGTTTGTATAATATATTACTGAATTTGAAATATATATATATATATATATATATATATATATATATATATATATATATATATATATATATATATATATATATATAGGTGGCTAAGGACTAAAGTGGTGTAAGTCAAAATATAATGTTTTGAGTTATAGATTTTCAAAGTTAAATGTGTGAAGTAAATTAGATAGTTCAACAACAAAGTTTATAAAGGTACTGCTAGAGAAATGAAGGTCTCAAAATTGTAATATGCTATCAAGTTACTGGCAAAATCAAAAACAAAATAGAAAATTTTACTTATTTTTTTAAAAATTTTGACTTACGCCATTCAGGCCCTGAATTATCTTTCGTTGAGTAATTGCTGTATTATATAGATAAAATATAAATATAAATTTTGTCAAAAAATAAACTTTTATTATTGGAAAATTTATTATTACAGTATTATTAAGATCTTTACTTCGAATATGTATAAATTTATTATTGTCTGTTAATCGTAAATGATTTCATCATCTTCGTCGGATTTATCTCTACTCTGTACATTTTGTCCTTTCCTTGTGACTAATTCAATTGGTAAATGTTTATGGTATGTGTGAATTGGTGTAATATAATGTAATAAATCAAGCAAACCCAGCTTCTTTTTGGTTGTTACAGTTTGTCTATTTTGATATTAGCTTTCCTGATTTTCTGGTAAAGTTGTGCATTTATTTCCTTTTTCAAATTTTGTCAGACATATTTCATCAAACTCAAAATCTTCCTTGTATTTAAAGTTTAAGGTCATACCTATTTCAAATCTGAGCCATCTTATATTCATACAATTTACATTACCTCCACTTACATTTTTCTTGCGAATCACTCAAGTTCATTGTTTCCATAAATAAAAACAAAATAATACTTCGTAAAACTCACAGTATGACTGCTCCACACTCAATATCAGGTCATGTTAACTCTAGAAATTGATTTGCACCACTTCAACAGTGAATAATTAGACATACACCATTTACGCTCTGAACACAAAATAGTTTCCTACAGAACTATATCAAAGTACAGTCATCTGTTGGCTCAGTATTGAACTAAGACTTACACCACTCTGGCAGTGAATAAAAGGTTGCTAAAGGAGTGTCTATCTGACATAATTCGATTTTACAAATAAATTGACCTACACCACTTTAATTCTTAGCCATATATATATATATATATATATATATATATATATATATATATATATATATATATATATATATATATAATATATATATACATATATATATATTATATATATATATATTATATATATATATATATATATAAAAATATATATATATATATATATATATATATATATATATATATATATATATATATATATAGGATAACTATTTTTTTTTAATTTTTTTTTTTGATATATATATATATATATATATATATATATATATATATACGAGGGTCGTTCAATAAGTCCTTAGAAAAAGATAGGAAAACACTGTTTTTTAGGGTAAATTTTTTTTTTCACAACATAGTCTCCTTTCAGCTCTACACACTTTTCCAAACGTTTTCCCAAAATTTGTATGCCGTCCAAAAAATAGGATTTCGGAAGTTCTGCAAAATACTCATTCGTTTGAGCAATGATGTCCTCGTTGGAAGTGAACCGTCGTCCGCCAAGCCATTTCTTCAGATTGGGAAACAGGAAATAGTCACTTGGGGCCAGATCTGGTGAATAAGCAGGATGCTGCAACAATTTCATCTTCAATTCCACAATTTTGGCCATGGAAACAGCACAGGTGTGCACACGCGCATTGTCCTGATGCAAGAGGATTTTTTTCTTCTTCAAATGCGGAGGTTTCTCTTCGATTTCCTCGCTCAACCGTTGGAATAACGACGCGTAATACGGCCCTGTTATCGTTTTTCCTTTTTCCAAGTAGTCGATGAAAATGATGCCCTGCGTATCCCAAAAGACTGTGGCCATCACCTTGCCGACCGATGCCACTGTTTTCGCCTTCTTTGGAGCCCGTTCACCCTTGAAAATCCACTGTGATGACTTTCTCTTCGTTTCTGGAGTGTAGTAGTGGATCCAGGTTTCGTCCACAGTTACATATCGACGAAGGAATTCGGCAGGATTGCGACGGAAGAGCGCCAACATGACCTCAGAGTCGACCACACGATTGCGCTTATTCTCATCTGAGAGCAAACGCGGCACCCATCTTGCCGAAATTTTTTTCACAGACAATTTTTCATGCAAAATTGAAGCGACTGTACCTTGTGATATGCCTGTGGCCTCAACTAATTCGCGCACTTCAATTCGTCGATCGCTCAAAATCAGGTCGTGGATTTTATTGATGATTTCAGGAGTAGACACCTCCACTGGGCGTCCCGGACGATGTTCATCTTTTGTGGATGAACGGCCACGTTTAAATTCATTCACCCAATTGTAGACTGTCGCAAACACAGGTGCAGATGTGCCATGAACTGCATCCAACTCGGCTTTGATTTCTTTCGGCGTTAAGCCTTTCAAATGGAAATGTTTGATGACAGCCCGGAACTCGCTTTTCTCCATTGTTATGTATAAACAAATGTTGTTATGTATAAACAAATATCGTTTAATCGACGATAGAAATTGACCTACGTCATGGATCGAGCTAAAATTTTGACAGCTTTTCTATCGACAGTGCTGCTAACGGAAAAAAAAATCTTTACCGATACTACGAGCGCCATCTCTTGGATTTTCTAAGGACTTATTGAACGACCCTCGTATATATATTTACCTAGTACAAATACCTTGAAAGTGGATTGAAATTTCGTTTCTTAGTTACATCCACTCAAAATTATGTCGTTTGAAACACACTGTTGTAGATTTGAATATCCTGCAAGAAATAGTTTCATAGAGTTTCTCGTCCAGAAAGTAATGAATACAGAGGCTGTGATTCCAGTGTCAGTTTTGGTAATTTGTCCTTTCCGCTCGCACAACGTAATCCTAGCCGTTTGAGTCGAAACCTCAAAGCATAGCAATAAAATAGTGCTTACTGTTCCGAAGTCGACCGATTTATCAGAGACGTAATCGACTGTTGTATCGTATCTAAACGCCAAACATTTATAGATAATTGTCACGTTTGACCGTCTGTTTTGTTGACTCTCTCCGGAACTCGGCTGTATGCGTTCTTCCGGATCCATGGTAGATCGCGCTTGAGAAGATCGCATTCTGTTTGCTTCCAAACGCTGCCTACGCTTTTCTTCAGTCTCATTGACTTGACGATTATAAAGTCGGCTTGCGTTATGCCCGCTACACACATAACGATATATCGTAACGATATAACTGTGCAGTCAATTTGCACAGTTTTATCGAACGTGTGTATGACAAATCTTTGCAGATAATTTCATCTGCACAGTTCATCGGTGGCAGTTGCATTTTCTATTCGATAAATCGTTGATACTTGCGTTTGCACAGTTTTATCGTTTCGTGTGGATACGACGCCGCGATCTATTCGACCGATCGCTCATTCTTAAATAGTTATGCCAATCTTTTGGTGCCAATTTCAACTCATTTAATAAATTTATATGAGAGTATGACTTCCGTTTTAGAAGCCAGTCCTTACACCACACATTACGTGATTTTTTTTTCTTTAAGCATATCATCAAACCCAAAAATGCAACTGCATCTTCGTCATCTTCCGCTATTGCCGATGACATGTTTCTCGCGCGAGCTTCTGTGTACAACTGACAATATCGACGCCAGGGTTGCCAGATTTTTCAGAGCCGTGTCGCAGTTCAGACGCTGATTTGTCGCCCAAAAGCGCAACCGTGGTTGCGACATGTCGCAAACGGGGAAATATTGGTAACAAGTATTTTCGCATATAAAATTCACTTATTCTAGCAATTATTTCATACGTGTTTTGCTGTCAATTTTTCGCCCAAAATCGCAATAATGATTTTTTCGGCAACCGCACGAAAAATACTACAGCCAACATGTTGCCTACTCGTCCAAAAGAAATAGTAGGTATTTTTGGGACGTTTTACTTGAATTATTATTACAGTCAAAACCACGATTATGTTACAAATATCTTTATTTTTATATAAATTGTTCACAAAGCATCATTACATCATCATCATCTTTGTCCGTGGTTGAAGTTGAATCTGCTGCAGATACATATCAGAATTAAATTTTGCATTCATAGCTTTGCTAGGCCCTAAAATTCTTTTCAGCAAATCTCATTTATTGAAAAGTGAGATCTTATAGACACAACTGAATTTAACATTTTTAGTATTATTTTGTTTCGAATTTTACATTTACCAATATTGATCTATGAAAATACCCTTTCTACAAATGCATTGGATGACGGTAAGCTTAGAAAAGTAAATGCAAATAGAGCTAAATCTTTAAAAATTAATTGGTTGGCTGCATTTTCTAAATCTATAACCTTCCTCCAAAAAATAATAGGGTTATGAGGGACCGATTCACCAAACATCATGGTATATAGAATATACCGTGCATTTCCCTACAGGTAGCATTTTTGTTTCTTCGAGCAAGTGACAGTGGTTAACTCAGTGATGCCACCACTCACCACAATACCCAACCATTGCTGAATAAAAAGAATCGAATACATCGAAACGATAATCGAATGCATATATCGTCGAGACGATAAGTGACTAAATATGAACAGAGTGCAGAGTGTGAAGGCGCAATTCACCGGATAATAAATCGCCCAATTTGCGACTTGCGATATTGGCAAATTTTTAGTCGCAATTTAAGTTGAAAAGTAGCCCAATTTGCGATAAATCGCCCAAGCTGGCCACCCTGATCGACGCAGATATCTGTGCCGTGTAGAGGCACTAGGGCTATTCGATTTAACTGTGCAGTTTGAAATCGCAACGATATATCGTTATGTGTGTAGCGGGCATTACGCGTACGCCGACCGATGTTTTGACACCTCTCTGGTGGCAATTTCTTAACAATGAAATAAACCAACAATGATCGCTGTCATAGATAACGCTACTTTTCTAATACATATTTCACAGATAAAACAATGTAAAAAACTGAACAAGTTAACGTCAATATGTCAACACTGACAATATTTTTTTGAGATCTCCATGTCTTCGGTCTCACTCGCTCAATACTTCACTTATTTATATGAAGATTGTTTGACACAAATTTTCAACTTTTCTGTACAATTAATCAATTCTTCCATGTTAACCTAGTTCTGACAATTAATAACACAAAAAAAAGAATTAACCAGAGATGCTCTGGAGTGCTACATTCGGCAATTGTTTGCAGGTTTTCACTTTGAAAACCTGCTCAGTAAAATGGGTGCGATTAGCAAATTTGGATCTAGGACCAAGATAGTTTTTAATTTCAAAACTGAATTTCATATATCTCGCTCTCTCTTTCTTCATATATATATATATATATATATATATATATATATATATATATATAAATATATATATATATATATATATATATATATATATATATTATATAATATATATATATATATATATATATATATATATATATATATATATATATATATATATATATATATATATATATATATATATATATATATATATATATATATATATATATATGTTCAGAAAGATTTCCGCGGTCAGAAGTATTTGAAAAACTTGGTTCAGTGCATCCCGCACTGATGAGCGTGAGTACCCACCCCCTCCCCTATAAATACGGCCACGCGACGATCAGCCCGTCAGTTGACTCTGAAGAGTAGGCAGGTTGAGACTTCAGAGTTGACAGGAAGCAGTACGGTTAGTGGAGTAGGCAGGTTGAGATCACGCAATCGTATTGTTTCCGATTCCTCCTAATTCGATTCGTGGAGTAGCAGATTGAGGCCACGATTCTAAATTATTCCCCTTCTAATTTTCCTGAAGATGGCTTCGCAAAAGGAGCCGAAACGTCGAGATTTTTCAAATCTTTTACGCGGTTCATTCCGTGAACCAAGTTTTTCATATATATATGTATATATATATATATATATATATATATATATATATATATATATATATATATATATATATATATATATATATATATATATTTATATGTAAGAGCTTATCTATTTTACACAATACAGGGCGCATTTTTCCAGCAATAGGGTTGAAAGTTTGATAGTTTCGTATGATATCTTTGGTACGAATTGGTGGGGGAGTTGACCCCCCGGGAAAGGAAATAAATCTTGTTTACACGATTGAGGCCGTAATTTTGTAGCAATAGGGTTGAAAGTTTGTAGTTTCGTATGATGTCTTAGATATGATTGCTTTTGGTACTCATTGGTTGGGGACTTGACCCGCCGGAGGAGGGAATAGATCTTGTTTGCACGATAAACGGCGTAATTGTGAAGCAATAGAGTTGAAACTTAGTAAGTAGGTAGTTTCGTATAATATCTTGGAAAGGATTGCTTTTGGTACGAATTGGTCGGGGAATTGCCCCCGGAGGAGGAAGTGCTACATTCGGCAATTGTTAGCAGGTTTTCACTTTGAAAACCTGCTCAGTAAAATGGGTGCGATTAGCAAATTTGGATCTAGGACCAAGATAGTTTTTAATTTCAAAACTGAATTTCATATATCTCGCTCTCTCTCTCTCTTCATATATATATATATATATATATATATATATATATATATATATATATATATATGTTCAGAAAGATTTCCGCGGTCAGAAGTATTTGAAAAACTTGGTTCAGTGCATCCAGCACTGATGAGCGTGAGTACTCACCCCCCTCCCCTATAAATACGGCCACGCGACGATCAGCCCGTCAGTTAACTCTGAAGAGTAGGCAGGTTGAGACTTCAGAGTTGACAGGAAGCAGTACGGTTAGTGGAGTAGGCAGGTTGAGACCACGCATATTGTTTCCGATTCCTCCTAATTCGATTCGTGGAGTAGCAGATTGAGGCCACGATTCTAAATTATTCCCCTTCTAATTCTCCTGAAGATGGCTTCGCAAAAGGAGCCGAAACGTCGAGATTTTTCAAATCTTTTACGCGGTTCATTCCGTGGAAATTTCAATTTTTCCAAAAGTTTTGATAAAGCCACGAATGTCGTGGCGAAACGTCAACTTTTTAATAAAATCGAGTTTTTTAAGATTCAACAAGCCTGTTATTGCTAATAATTATCAAGAGATTATATAAATATATATATATATATATATATATATATATATATATATATATATATATATATATATATACATTCATATAAGTATATATATATACATATATATAATATATATATATATATATATATATATATTATATATATATATATATATTATATGTTCAGAAAGATTTCCGCGGTCGGAAGTATTTGAAAAACTTGGTTCACGGAATGAACCGCGTAAAAGATCTAAAAATCTCGACGTTTCGGCTCCTTTTGCGAAGCCATCTTCAGGAGAATTAGAAGAGGAATAATTCAGAATCGTGGCCTCAATCTGCCTACTCCACGATCCGAATTAGGAGGAATCGGAAACAATACGATTGCGTGGTCTGCCTACTCCACTAACCGTAACTGCTTCCTGTCAACTCTAGAGTCTCAACCTGCCTACTCTTCAGAGTCAACTGACAGAAAGCAGTACGGTTAGTGGAGTAGGCAGGTTGAGACCACGCAATCGTATTGTTTCCGATTCCTCCTAATTCAAATCGTGGAGTAGGCAGATTAAGGCCACGATTCTGAATTATTCCCCTTCTAATTCTCCTAAAGATGGCTTCGCAAAAGAAGCCGAAACGTCGAGATTTTTCATATCTTTTACGCGGTTCATTACGTGAACCATGTTTTTCTTATATATATATATATAAATATATATTTATATATATATATATATATATATAATATATAAATATTATATATATATATATATATATATATATATATATATATATATAATATATATATATATATATATATATATATATAATATATATATATATATATATATAATATATATATATATATATATATATATATATATATATACATATATATATTATATATATATATACATATACATATATATATATATATATATATATATATATATATATATATATATATATATATATTATATATATATATATATATATTATAATACATATAATATATATATATATATATATATATATATATATATATATAATATATATATATATATATATATATATATATATATTTATATATATATATATATATATATATATACAGTAGTGTGCGAATTAATGTGAACACATCATTACTCTTGTGATTTCATTGTTTTTCGAAGTTGCCAACATTCATGTTATTTTAGCGATCATTTAGTTTCACAGTTTTGACAGTCTGTGAGTATACAGAGGTGTCACGCTACAGCCGCGTTGTATTTTGGTTGTTTTCTGAATTATTTTATTGTTGGTGGAGTAAGCTAGGACGGTAATATATTGAATTTTTTGAGGATGGATATTAGTGCCAGAAAGCGCACTAAGATTTTAACCTTGAACGAACACACATCAACGACTCGAAGAGATATTGCCAAGGAGTATAATGTGAGTTTAGGAGCCGTAAATAAGATTTGGAAGCAAAAAGAAGACACTGGGACTATTGAGGTGAACAGTAGAGAAAAATGTTCGAGAAAAAAAAAGACGACAGGAAAGGGGAAAGGATTGCTTTTGGTGCAAATTGGTCGGGGGGTTGCCCCCGGAGGAGGAAATGAATCTTGTTCACTCGAGGGTTCAATTTTGGAGAAACAGAGTTGAAAGTTTGTGAGTAAGTAGTTTCGTGTGATATCTTGAATAGAATTTTGTTTGGTACGAATTGGTTGGGGGGTTCACCCCCCGGGAAAGGAAATTAATCTAATTTACACAGTAAATGCCGCTATTTTGAAGCAATAGGTTTGAAACCTTGTGAGTAGGTAGTTTCGAATGATATTTCGGAATGAATTGGTTCTGGTACTAATGGATTGGGGGGTTGACCCACCGAAGGAAATAAATAAATCTTGTTCACGCGATAGACGGCACAATTTTGCAGCAACAGATTTGGAAGTTGGTAGGTAAATAGTTTCTTATGTCATCTTGAATGGAATTGGTCACGGGGAGGGGGAAGAAATAAATCTTGTTTGACCGATAAAGAGCGTAATTTTGAAGCAACAGGGTCCAAAGTTGGTAATCTGAATAGGATGAAAACTGGTTCGAATTGGTGAAACAATTTTGATTGAATAAGTAAATTTTTCAAACTGGATACTGTATGGAAATCTGCTTTTCTAATGCAGCTCGCTGTGATAGATTTTTTTTATTTATATTGTTTATTATGAAAATATGAACTTTTATCTTATAAATGATTGCTTTGTGATCACTAAAGTAAGACATATTTGTTTGCCATTCAATTTTATGCAAGTGTCTCGAAAAAACTGTTAATTTTAAATCAAATGAATGTTACAGAAATTTTATCAGATTATGATATCGATACTTTTTATTATGAACTAAACTAAAACTTTGTTTCTTTTTGTTAGTCATTCCGATCTCTAATTATCATTCTACAAAATAACAGATAGTTTATTTTTTGTGGAAATTATAATCAATTCTCAACCAAATCATATATAATTTATAATAATATACTGATATTTTACTCAAACATTTACATTTATATTAAATATCGTACTAAAATTTACAAACAATGTTACATATTTCACTTCGTCATCAACATCCTCTACTGAATCACCCTCACAATTCAAGCTTTATTAATAAAATGACAACAACGTTTGATAGTAATCACAAGATTTAGAGAGGCTAATAGGATTCTGACTGTCCTGGCTTGCTAAACACATACAAATATACGAATACAGTTGACGCGCTCGCCTAACAATTCTATCGTAACTATTGCAGATTATTGGTCTAGCTTACATTTGTCAAGTGTATGTAGTGTAACGTGCGATAAGGAACTTCGTTCTTATCATACATTTTCTGCTTCATAATTTTTTCTTCTTTTTTTCTGATTTCATACTAGAAAATCGAAATTTCAGAATATAAAAGTATTAGCTAAGATTTAGTATAGTTAATAATTTTTTAGGAATATATACCAGGAATATATTTCCATAAAGTCTCAAATTTTCATGGAATAATGAGAAAGTATTGTTGAAATGAAAAATTTGTGTAAATCATTACTCTCGAGTACTATTACTGAATTTAAAGTAATTATACAAAACTCTTGTAAATATAAACAAAGTCATAATCAGGACATTATATAAAAAACTTCAAAATATTTTTCCACGCCTCTGTGTTGGACCTAAATGCCGTAGGCATCCTGGGTATATCACCAGCGTAATTGAAGTCAAATTTATACGTTCAATTTACGGGGCAACGTTGTAAGATCGCGGAAACGCCCCAGGAATTAGGCAATTCGAATAACCGACCATCCTTGAAATTTATGCTCAGGTTGCGGTAATTAAAATATCTCCAAGATTACTTTATAAAAGTCCTCAGAGTGATGAGGGGTTATAACTTCAATCAAATTAGTTCAATTTTCTTTGTAGCAAAGATGCAGAGTTTTAGTGATATACAGAAAATTATTTGCTTGAAATATATTGTTTTGAACTCTACCAATAAATTTTTTTGAGTCGTATTCTACCCAAAATTGAAGTATTGCATCTTACCAAAAGTCAATTGTCTGGTGCGGGAGTAGCTTCTCTGAAGAACGATTTTCGAAACTTTTTTTTGTCTGGTAGATATATATATATATATATATATATATATATATATATATATATATATATATATATATATATATATATATATATATGTTGATTTTCAGGTTCTCGCGGAGATAATCTGGTTGTCTGGTTTCCCGGGTTCAGATCCGCGTATGGGCTTCGTTTTCGTTGAAGTCTGCTCGACGTTTCGGCAAAATCACATTTGCCATCTTCAGGTAGCTCTTCTTGGTCGAAATGAATACACTGAACTGAGTGGAAGTGTTATTTGCGTCCTTATATATTCCTCTCCTTAGTTGCGCTTCGTTGTGATTGGTTGTTCTCGGCGGCTGCGGCTTCGCGTGATTGGTCCTGCTGGTTCTGACTGCTGCTTCTCCTCGTGATTGGCTGCTTGATTGGAACGTGTACGATGTGTTGCATGAGTTCTTAATGCTGGTTTCCAAATAGCCGAGATTCGCTGCGCGTCATTTCGGGTGTTCAAACAACTTCTTGCTTTCTCTATCTCGATCGCCTCTCTGGTGATTCTGGTGTGTAGGCGCTGGCAGTTGGAAATCATTCTGGTGTTGGAGAAGTTGATTTTGTGTCCTGTGTCAAGTATATGTGATGTAAGGGACGACGTAAGATCTCGTTGCTGTACTGCATTTTGATGTTCGGCCCTCCTCACACTGATTCGTCGGTTAGTTTGACCAATGTATGTGCCGTCACAATTATTGCATGGTATCTCGTAAACTCCCTGTCCTTCTAATAAAATTTTATCCTTTGGATTCCTCAAAAGTTGGCCAATCTTCTTGTGCGTCGTGAATATAGTATTGATGTTGTTCCGGCGCAATAATCGTCCTATTCGGTCGGTGGTTCCTTTGATGTATGGTAGGAGAACTCTGCTGACTGCGGGATCCCCATCAGATGTAATCTTAGTTTTATTTTCTTGTTTGGCTCTTCTGATGATTTTCCTTGAATAACCATTGGCTTTCAATGCTCCCTCGATGGTGGCCATTTCACATTTCTTGTGATCCGAATCAGAAATGGTTCTGGAACGACAAATGAGTGTTTTTGCTGTTGAAAACAGTTGTCCTGGGTGATGGTGTGAGTCAGCCTGAAGGTATCTATTGGTATGGGTTTTCTTTCGAAACACGGTGTGGCCAAGTTTTCCGTTAGGTTTCTTCATTATCAGAACATCAAGGAAGGGAAGCTGGTTATTTTCTTCTATTTCCATGGTGAACTGAATACGTTCGTGTTGATTGTTGAGGTGATTGAGGAACGTATATAGTTTTTCTTCTCCATGGGGCCAAATGACGAAAGTATCGTCGACATATCGTAGCCAAAGCTTTGGTTTCTCAGGGGATGTATTCAGCGTCTTGGTTTCGAACAATGTCATGAAGATATTGGCGAAAGGTGGTGAAACTCGCGATCCCATTGGTGCTCCTTCGAGTTGTTTGTATTTCTTACCTCCGAAGGTAAAATAGGTGTTCTTGAGACAATGCTTGAGGAGTTCAATGATGTGTGGCTCTAGCTTCTTTTCCTGTTCCAACATTTCTATGCCTTCTTCCACTGGAATCTGGGTGAATAATGACACTACGTCAAAACTCACCAGAAGATCGTTTGGTTCCACTTCTACTTCTTGAATAATCTCTAGGAAATGCTGCGAATTATTCACATAAGATCCAGCTTCTTCCACAAGAGGCTGCAGTTGTTTGGCTAGGTATCCTGATAGTGGATGTAGAGCTGAACCCACACAACTAACGATAGGTCTGAGTGGCAAGTCAGGTTTGTGTGCTTTTGGAAGGCCATAGAGTTTCGGACATCTCGATGATTTTTCTCGTGGTATGAGAACAACAATGAATGCAACAGATACTTTCTTCGTTTTTCCCAATGAGCTTGTCGATAAGACTTTCATTGTAACCGTTATTGATGGCTAATAATTTAATTGTATTAACTTCAGTTTGAAAATCTGTTTCCGATAATGGAATCGTGAACAACCTATGTATGAACGAATGAAAAGCACTGAGTTTTAATTTAATGTGTTGGTTACTGTCACTGTGAATTAAAGTATCTGTGAAGGTTGGTTTTCTATAAATGTTGAAAGTAAGAGAATTCAAATTCCTAGCAATCTGAACGTCTAAGAAATTCAAGGTACCGTTTTCGTTTTCTACTTCTTTTGTAAATTGAATCGAGTTGTAAAAAGTATTTATATATTTAAGGAAATTATCTAACTGCCTATCTGTACCGGTCCAAATACAAAAAATATCATCTACATAACGTCTCCATAATAAAACGTTAGTAATTAAATTATTATCAATATTGAAAATTTTTTCTTCTAAGTTATTCATGAAAATTTCACTCAACAAAGGCGATAACGGTGATCCCATGGGCAATCCGTCTTGTCTGCCTTGAACTTATGTTTGAAACAGAGTTATTTCAAATTTAATAATATAATATACAAACAAGAAGACGGATTGCCCATGGGATCACCGTTATCGCCTTTGTTGAGTGAAATTTTCATGAATAACTTAGAAGAAAAAATTTTCAATGCTGATAATAATTTAATTACTAACGTTTCATTATGGAGGCGTTATGTAGATGATATTTTTTGTATTTGGACCGGTACAGATAGGCAGTTAGATAATTTCCTTAAATATATAAATACTTTCTACAACTCGATTCAATTTACAAAAGAAGTAGAAAACGAAAACGGTACCTTGAATTTCTTAGACGTTCAGATTGCTAGGAATTTGAATTCTCTTACTTTCAACATTTATAGAAAACCAACCTTCACAGATACTTTAATTCACAGCGACAGTAACCAACACATTAAAATAAAAGTCAGTGCTTTTAATTCGTTCATACATAGGTTGTTCACGATTCCATTATCGGAAACAAATTTTCAAACTGAAGTTAATACAATTAAATTATTAGCCATCAATAACGGTTACAATGAAAGTCTTATCGACAAGCTCATTGGGAAAAAACGACGAAAGTATCTGTTGCATTCAATATACCCCACGCAAACTATTAATGAAGAACAAAAATACTTCCCAATAAATTATGTGCCTAATTTGAGTAGCAAAATTTGTAACAGACTATCGAAAAATAACGTTAAAACAATCTGTACAATTAAAAGAAACTTGAAGTCATTCTTGGTCAATAATAAAGAAAAATCTAACATCGGAGAAAACAGTGGTATTTACAAAATATTTTGCGACGAATGCCCTGCTTTCTATATTGGACAGACAGGAAGGAATATAAATATTCGTGTTGAAGAACATAAAAAGTCAATTTTACAAAACAAGAATACCACTGGCTTCTCTGAACATTGTATAAAATTCAATCACTTCCTGGATTTCAACAAAACCAAATTGTTACATTCAGGTAAAAAGGGTAAACGTCTTGACCTTCTCGAAATTCTCGAAATAAGTTCCGCCCATAATAGTCAATTACCCCTTGTAAACGAACAAATTGATTTTCAGGTATCACCTTTGCTTTTGTCTGTTTTATAAATTACGTTGCAATACTCTCCTGTAGTCAGTATTGATAATGAGTTCATAACTCGAAACATGTCGACTTTTCGTTACTGCTAAATACAGTATCTAAATATTTTTTATATTGTGAAACATAAGCCAAGTGTTTTTATTTTAAAGTCTATACTTTATTCTTTATGATGTTTCACCAAGTGATGTGCGAGAATTCAATCTCAGTTATCAAATACAATAATAAACTTGCCACTCATTATATAACATCAGATATAAACTGAAATATTCGACACATTATTGATGGATTTCTCTAGTTCCCAACAAATTTGATGAAATATTTCGTCCCAGATAAAGATCTGCGAGATCGATTTTTACGCTTGTAAAAATGATTGATGGCATGTCGTCGGATCTAAAATTTCAAGCTGAAGAGAACAAAACGAAAACCAACATATCCCCCAGTTATTTCCTAATGCAGAGTCACACTATCGGAAAACGATTTCGGTGTGCATTTTCAGCGCCGGAAATTCCCGAAATGATCTCTCCTAGTGATCGTTCACCGCACTGCATTTTTTAACGTTTATGAAAATGTGAAAACGGAGTTGGTCCAAATCTCCCTCCGAAATATTCACACAACGCAGGCGACTGCTGGTAATTGCTGAATGTTCAATGGAAATACAATAATTTCATTCGAGTTCATACGAATGGGGCGCCAGGTTTTGTAATCGAATTCCATAAACTCCAATGCATTTTCGCAATGAAATTCACATTGTTTCCGATTAGATTCCGATTTTTTCCACATACATATAAAGCTTCAAAATGAAAAATACATTTTGGCATCGATAATTGCTAAACTTGCATGGCTTGAATGTAAAACTTGCTGCTCTTAGCGCATATCATCACTGATTGTTGCATCACTAACTCAAATAGCTGTTAAAAGCTTTGTGTTATTTCCAATTATCTTCAACATTTCAATAACAATGAAATGAAATATTTGTATGTAATATATGTGAATCTGCTCACCTATTGCATTTTGTACATCATGTTTAACAACAAGCAATCTCTATTGTTTCAGTGAATATATATCCTAAAGAGAAAATTCAAATATAACAAAAATACGGAATTAAATCTAATATACTTACTATAATTTGTTCTTCGTAATCCCATACTGTTATTTTGATTTAACGGTATTCAGATGACAACTGAAAAGTCAGTGTTAACGGCCGCCGGCCGTTATAATTTTATAACGGCCGGCGGCCGTTAAGAAATCACTTGTTCAAATATTTATTTCAAAACATCATTCTGCTTACAATAACAACATTGAAATCTTGGTCCACATCGAGTTGGGAGAATAAACCACTGATTATCATTTCGCATAGGCTAATAATACATCTTCATTAACCACCTTTACATTCTTGCTTTTACGCCACATTTCAAAATTTTCATATTCTTTTTGATATCTCTCTTGAGTTATTTTCGGCAGTTAATCAACAATCGCTGCACTGCACATGATTCTCCCAATATTTCTAAAGGAATTTGATTTTGTTCCTCAATTTCATCAATTTCATCCATGGTCGTCGTTAAAGCGAACTTGAGAGCACAAAAAACTGACGTTGTTTATAAAACTGTCAAACTGTTCCATGACAACAGAGTGCACGACGTTGGGATTTTTCTTTAGAATTGCGAGGTACGTGTTTTTTTCTTTCTTCGGAATCAAAATATAATCTTTCAACGGGATTACGAAAAATTTTTAACGACACACGGCCAATACGCAAATAACGAATTCGGTTAGTTATAATCCTCGGCTACGCCTCGGATTACAATATTCAACCTCATCCGTTATTTGCTACATATCGGCCTTGTTACGTTAATAACTATAGCAGCAAATATTGATGGCTTTTGTTTTTGAGTATAACGAATTAATCATACTGGCCATATATAAAGTAATGAATATGTTTAATTAATCTTCATATTCTTATCAAGCGCCCAGGCATGATCATCAATAATAATTTTCAAATGGCGCGTGACAAATACATATTTTTCTCTAGCATTCAGTTTCCTGCCTTTTATAGTTACCTAAGAGGAAGTGAATATAAAATCCTTAGCAAAATCGACATATGAAGGTATTGGAATGACAATATTTCCTTACTTCTTCGTAAAAAAAATTTTCATGATTTAAAAATAACCTATGCAGATAGATTCTATAATAAATATCAGTTTTTCCTATGAGGAGGAATTCATTTTTGGGTTGAATTTTTCCTTGAAAAAAAAAATGTTTCTACTACTTCTATCATTTTTGATTACTATTAGTACAGGGTGTTCGAAAATAAGATTGAAATTCAAATAGCAAATACTCACAAATATAAATTTGGTGAATGGCAAGCTTGAAATTTATAATTCTAACCTTCAAATATTGAGATATATAATGTAATATATTATATTACAGATATATAATGTAATATATTATATTACATTATATATCTCAATATTTGAAGGTTAGAATTATAAATCTCAAGCTTGCCATTCATCAAATATATATTTGTGAGTTTTTGCTATTTGAATTTCAATCTTGTTTTCGAACACCCTGTACTAATAGTAATCAAAAAATGATAGAAGTAGTAGAAACATTTTCTTTTTCAAGGAAAAATTCAACCCAAAAATGAATTCCTCCTCATAGGAAAAACTGATATTTATTATAGAATCTATCTGCATAGGTCATTTTTAAATCATGAAAAAAATTTTATTCCACGAAAGTAATTTATTGTTAAGATACCAACCTGGCTTTTTGAAAAATGATAATTCAATGACAGCGATTCAAGAATTGACGCAGTAAATAATTTAAGCACTAATTTATTCAATAATTCAAAGGTTTTTGAGAACGGGGGGAACAGATTTATGGGACCATAGTTTTCTAGAGCTTCCATATTGCTTTCTAGATAATATAACGGTTTAATTATGCTGGTTTTGAGATTTTGAAATATTCTACCGACGTAACAACTTGTGATTTTATTAGTATATAATTTTCACTTGTATTTTGAATTCTTGATTCATTTTCCTGAATCATGTATTTTGATTTAAATATTGCATTTATGATTAAACATCAAATTACCAATATAAGTTACAATATAATCAATTTTAGGATGTTCCTTAAATGAAGGTGTATTTCATTCTTTAAATCGATTAACCGAGGACCATTCCTCATTGAAGTAAGTTAGGGATAATCTATCATTCAAGAATGGATTATACTATTTAACACTGACTTATTATGACAATATCGATGAACTACTGAATTGTCGTACTCATCATTAACTTTAGAAAACTCAAGATTTAGATAATGGACTGTATTATTGTTTTGTTCTCAAGTGGTGAACTTGATATTAGAATATATTGATTTACTGAATCGTTTTAATACTACAATTTGCCTATTGCTCCCTGTGAAATACGCAATATCTAATCTGCTCATTCTTATCAATAAATGAGTGTCAATGTTTTTCAAATTTATTTATGAAAATTTTAGTAGCTGATACAATGGATTGCCTATAATAGGCTCATCTCTACTAATCTAATTTACCCCACTAAAAATAGAAATCTTGTCGAAACATGTTTCGCATAACGATTGAATTTCAATATTCATCACAAGATTCTGAACAACAAATTGGTGTCAGTTATTACGTTATATACACTTAAATACTCTTTTCATGTGATGTTGGCACAGTGCACCGAAAGGCGTCATGTGTTTCAATCATTATGATGTGTATTAAAATCTGAGATTGAATTCTCGCACATCACTTGGTGAAACATCATAAAGAATAAAGTATAAACTTTGAAATAAAAACACTTGGCTTCTGTTTCACAATATAAAAATATTTAGATACTGTATTTAGCAGTAACGAAGAGTCGACATGTTTCGAGTTATGAACTCATTATCAAGACTGACTACAGGAGAGTATTGCAACGTAATTTATAAAACAGACAAAAGCAAAGGTGATACCTGAAAATCAAATTGTTCGTTTACAAGGGGTAATTGACTATTATGGGCGGAACTTATTTCGAGAATTTCAAGAAGGTCGAGGCGTTTTCCTTTGTTACCTGAATGTAACAATTTGGTTTTGTTGAAATTCAGGAAGTGATTGAATTTTATACAATGTTCAGAGAAGCTTAACTTCCATGAACCCACGCACCCCGGTTTTATATACTTTACCAAAAATAAATAAAATTTATTGCCCGATGCGTCCAATAGTATCTTATATTAACGCTCCTGCATATAAATTATGTCAGTATTTGAATAAGAAATTACCCACCTTAATTCAATTCAATTCGGAGTATAGCATTAAAAATTCTATTCAGTTAGTTAATCATCTTAAGAATATCAAAATTCCTTTAAATGCTAAATTAATTTCATTCGACGTTATCAATTTATTTCCTTCCACGCCAACTCAAGAAGTTAAAAATATTGTTAAGCGATATCTAGAGATGAACCCAAATTTAACAACTCAATCAGTCAACGAAACAATGTCTGCCTTAAACTTATGTTTGAAACAGAGTTATTTCAAATTTAATAATATAATATACAAACAAGAAGACGGATTGCCCATGGGATCACCGTTATCGCCTTTGTTGAGTGAAATTTTCATGAATAACTTAGAAGAAAAAACTTTCAATGCTGATAATAATTCAATTACTAACGTTTCATTATGGAGGCGTTATGTAGTTGATATTTTTTGTATTTGGACCGGTACAGATAGACAGTTAGATAATTTCCTTAAATATATAAATACTTTCTACAACTCGATTCAATTTACAAAAGAAGTAGAAAACGAAAACGGTACCTTAAATTTCTTAGACGTTCAGATTGCTAGGAATTTGAATTCTCTTACTTTCAACATTTATAGAAAACCAACCTTCACAGATAATTTAATTCACAGCGACAGTAACCAACACATTAAAATAAAACTCAGTGCTTTTCATTCGTTCATACATAGGTTGTTCACGATTCCATTATCGGAAACAAATTTTCAAACTGAAGTTAATACAATTAAATTATTAGCCATCAATAACGGTTACAATGAAAGTCTTATCGACAAGCTCATTGGGAAGAAACGAATAAAGTATCTGTTGCATTCAATATACCCCACGCAAACTATTAATGAAGAACAAAAATACTTCCCAATAAATTATGTGCCTAATTTGAGTGGCAAAATTTGTAACGGACTTTCAAAAAATAACGTTAAAACAATTTGTACAAATAAAAGAAACTTGAAGTCATTCTTGGTCAATAATAAAGAAAAATTTAACATCGGAGAAAACAGTGGTATTTACAAAATATTTTGCGACGAATGTCCTGCTTTCTATATTGGCGCAATTCGAAAATAAAAGTAACATATAGAGCAAAGGCAGAATAATCCTGCATCCAACTATCGTGCCCTAAACGAAAAGATGTTATATCAAACATTACGTTGAATATTTTACGATAAGCGAATGGGGAAATGCCTACCCTTGTAGACCTCAAACTTTTAAAAAGAATTCGCGTAACTTTATCTTTCACGTGCAGCTTACTGATATGGAAATTTATGGAGTTTTTGTTTCCTTCTTCAATGTGATTTAGTGAGCAATAAATAAACAACTATTTGGAAGTTATTCAAATGTCGCTTCTAATTTGAATATATCATCATAAAATTGAAATGGAATGATTTATTTCGCAGTGGGTTTGTTTAGTAGTTATCAAAGGTCAGTTATCACACAAGGCAGATTAACCTAAAGTTGTTTTTAAATTTCAAGAAATTTGTTCAACAAAAACAAGAGCAATAGAGGATATATTAGTGTAATTCTTCAACACATTTTTACTTTTTCTACTAATGGTTTGGTTTCGTCATACTTCATATAGCTGAATCAGTTGAAAAGGCATAAACATTGGTTCTGATCAATTTTAATCGAATGGTGTAGGTTTTCAAATTTTATGTCAATTGTACTTGACTTTGTAGGTCACACAAAGTTTACTGGTTATTGAATGGCTAAGAAACATTGAAAGATCAATGTTAGGACTAATTCCCAGAGATAGAATTAGAAATTCGTCATAGAACAAAAGTAGAAGACATAACAAAACATACAACAAAGGCAAAGTGGAGTTCGGCGAGACATATTGCGAAGCTACAGGACAGAAAATGGACATAGAGAATATTAGACAGATAGACCTACGACCTAAAGAGAGAAAAATTGTTTGTAGACAGGATCAGATAGGAGAAAATGGAAAATACCACAGGAGGCCTATGTTCGACAGTGGACAAGAAACGAAGGCTGCTGATGAAGTAAAGTGCTGTTCATATCTTGACACCCTGCGAAAGAATTTTCCTGTAAATCAAAATGTCGTTGAACTAATTGAGTCAGGGATTTATATATCTTTTCAAATTTTCAATAAGCGTAAACCATTCTTACTATGAAAACAAGTATTTGTTCATTTAGAATAGCTGGAAAATGTGTCAGCAATTGAGTGTTATTTACACAGGGTATGAAATGAAGTTTCGAAGATTTGTAATTTTTGCACAGTTTATAAATATATATACATATACATACATATATATATATATATATATATATATATATATATATATATATATATATATATATATATATATATATATATATATAATATATATATATATATATATATATATATATATATATATATATATATATATATATATATATATATATATATATATATATATATATATATATATATATATATATACAGGGTGTTCCAGAATAACGTCAGAAAATTTCGAGGGATTATTCTTCGAGACATTTTGAGAAAAAAAGTTCCTATGAATGTAGGTCTGCAAATGCTTCTTTATCGAAATACTGGGTGTTGAAGTTTGACTACTGTCGGAAGTTTTTCCAAAACTGTCAAGGAACTGACAATAGGGGGGTACTGTTGGTTTCATTGAACCATATTTTTGAGGGAGGTCATTATTGGTAAATAAAAATAGGCTATACCATAAATTTGGAATTTTTTAAATTAATTGTGTCTCCTGCTTCGATTCGATATTCTCAAGCGTTCACAAGATAACTAAGCATAATTCCTTCAAAACATTTTCCTGGAAAAATTATTTAAAAATCAAAAATGTGATTGCCTTGACTACTCGCTATCGCAATGCCGAACGTATGTCAAAATTATATTTAGGATTATTGAGTTACAATAAAAGTGCTCACTTTGTTCTATTTTTGCAAAAAGAAAACGCTTGAGAATATCAAATTGAAGCAAGAGACAAAATGTATACAATACACTTCAAATTCATTGCTTATCTCTTTTCTATTTGCCAATAATGCCCTCTCTCAAAAATATGGGCTAATGAATCTACGGTACCACTGTATTCTCTGCCCCTTAACAGTTTTGTAAGAAATTAAAACATACTAGTTGGGAAGCTATAATGATGTTCCAAAGTTCATTTTGATAGCTTTCGTGGTTTAGAAGATGTTTAAAAAAAGTATATTTTTTCTTCAAACCTCAACATTCTGTATTTCGGCGAGGAAGCATTTGCGCACCTACATTCATTGAAACTTTTTTTCTATAAATGTCTTCAGGTTTAACCTCTTGAATTTTTCTGACGTTATTCAGGAACACACTATATATATATATATATATATATATATATATATATATATATATATATATATATATATATATATATATATATATATATATATATATATATATATATATATATATATATATATATATATATATATATATATATATATATATATATATATATATATATATATATATATATATATATATAAATATATATTGTAACCTTGCTCCCTTTTGAAAAAGAGATATTTATTGCCCTGGAGAAGGTAATTATATATCTGCGAAATTGCCAACAAAAATAAACCTAATAGGTTGTACACCAAAAACGAAAACTAAAAAAGTAATATAAGGTAAAACATAAGGAATAATAAAATTAAGGAATGAATAGAAGATAATAACTGAAGCAATGAAACTTAGGTTAGCCCTTTCTTATGAGAGAACTACCCTTAACGTTTTGTAATTTCTATCCACAAGTTCACCAATCTTACTTCCTAACTGAATTGATCTTTCATGAGCTATAACGAAGCTAGAGTTCAACGACATATTGAAACAATCAGAGCATTAAATTCACAAGAAAAGTTACACGACAAAGATTAATTTTAACGTTATTCAAAATATCAACAAAATATCAAAGAAAAAGTCTAAGTAAGTTTAAGTGAAAAATAAAAAAGTGATAAATCAAAATTTAAAAAAAGAAAATGTTAATCAAGAAATTGAGTTAACGAAAGCAATCCACTAATCATAAACTCATGCACAAGTTATCATCACTGAGAACCAACCAGAACAGAAAAGTTAATTAGAAGAAATTAGGCCCTTTACGTTGGTCGCCAATTATGTAGCCTTCCTTCCTTTTGAAAAAGAGATATTTAGTGCCATGGCTAGCAGGGAGATTGGTTAACATTTAAAGGTTCTGGTTTGTTTTCAGTAATAATAACTATTAAGTAAAATGATGTTATTTAATGCTTTCTTATTACATCAATTGAGACTTATCTTTTTGTTATTTCTTTATTTAATGTTCTGTCGCCTTTGTAGATGTTTTCCTAGGTGGATTGTATTTTTCTTGTGTGACTTCTGCCCTATCGTTGTTCCCAGTTCTTGGTAGCTCCAGTTAAGGTTTTTAAACTCCAGACAAGGTAAATTCTTAGCTCCGGATAACGTGGATTTTCATCTCCTAACAACGTGATTTTCAACTCCAGACCAAGTGGATTTCGGCTCTAACCAAGTGGCTAAAATAATTCGGGGCAAATCAACATAAAATCTCACTCTAAATAGGCTCCAAGAATATCTGTAGGGTATCGATGGCCAATTCAAATTAACATTTAGATTTGTCTCAAGCAAAAATGCTAAGAAAGACAGCACACGTTCCAACATTAAACTGAACATAAGATATGAAAACGTGAAATTTGCCATCACTAACCTACAAAAATCTTGTGTTAAATTGAGAGAATTAAACAAGCAAATGAATTAGAAATATTTTAAATTAGGAAATGTGAGATGATTATTTCGATATTGAAGGATAAATAATTTAATATAGATAAATCAAAAAAATATGAAATGGCGGAAAAATGAAATAAGCAATCAATTCAGATTTTCAAGATAATGCATTAATACGAAATAGATATAATTCTTTCCATAACTTACCATCTTGTCAGACGCCACTTATATTGAATATAACTCTATAATTAACGATGTTATTCATTCGATGACCAATGGCTAAAAGAAAGAACGATTGTTCATCCGGCACTACTTAGATACTTTCGTTTCGCGCAACTCATTAATCATAGAGTAAAGGAAAGTGAAGCATGAAACCACGGTACCTGAATGAACAATTGAGTACAAAATGCAGTGGCTACAGTCACTCCGTTAATTGACCCGTTACACACCCCCTTCGCCAAGGTGAAAAAAATAATTTTCCAAAAAAAATTATTTTTTTTTTCTCAAAAAAAACTTTAAAGTTACAAAAGAAATTTTGAAAATAAAGAAAATTAAGCTTATAGTCAATAAAAATGAGAGAAAATTAATTTGATGAAGTTATGAGAAGTTTTCATAATGCATTATCGTGAAGAAAATCATGTTTGAAAACCTGTAAAAGAAAAATCAAAACGTCAAGATAAGTCATACCACAAATTCATAAAATAAGTTATTAACTAAAGGTATAAGGTAAAATAATTTAAAACAGCAAAAATATATATGCATAACATATAAGATAAATAAGGAACACTAAAACTCTTGACTTGTCAGTCATCGATAAAATTTAAAGATAAATAAAAATAAGAAAAGTTAAAATCGGTAAAGGTAAATCAAAAAATTATCAGCATATCTGTATTCGTTGAGAAGGTACGAGTTCTCATAAACTAAAGATACACTGAGTGCCTACACACTAGATAAAGATAAGATAAGATATGCATGGCGACACACCAGCAAAGATAAACCTCAACGAAATACAAAACTGAAAGATAATTGAAAGAGAAAACTGAAAGATAATTGAAAGAAAAAAGTGTCTATAATAAGGAAAGTCAAAATCAAAAAAGTAAAATACATAGCTTGACTATGAATATTAATAATATTTAAAACGATGTCAATAAAAAAAAACACGAAAAATTATCAACCCCTACTTTCAGGGTTATCAAGATTACAAAATTCAACATTGAAAATGTAAATGACAATAAAAAAGAAACAGATATTAATAAGTTACCAACTTGGCATCTCATGAATAAAATATTATATAGACTAACTCAAAGAGGAAATTTTTAATTTAATTCTTTAACAAATTTTAAGATCTAATTTGAAAAATGAATTTATAGGAAAAATTCAATATATAAAACTATTATATAATCGATAAAAACTATTCTCAAGTATTGACGTACAGTTAAATTTAAAGTTAAGATAAATATGTCAGTGAATTTCAGCAAAAGATACACTCAACAACTAAATTAACAAAAAAACATATTCACATAAAGTTAATCAAAAATAGTCAAAGAAGTTAATATCACAGTCAGTTAATCAGTTCATTCATGAGTTACTACAAGTCACTAGACAAATTTTTGTTTAAAAAAACTCAAAGACACGTAAAAAGGATAGTATCCAAATGATACAACAAAATACCTGTTCAATTTCATTTAGAGCAAATGTTAAACGTCTGGTCATGGAATCGTTAAATGCTTTGTTCAGATATTATCCTACGTTCATTCCTTCTACAAATGAATCAATAAACAAAAAAAACTAAAGAAAACGATATAGGTAATAGGAAAAAGTAATAGGTGATAGGAAAGATATTAGGTAATAGGAAAGATAATAGGTAATAGGAAAGATAATAGGGCGCCAGCAAGTGGTTAACTTACAAAGATAAAAAAAAATAAATTTTAGTGTACAGTACCAAAAAAAACTGAATCTTTAAAAGATTCATGAAGCTATAAACACCAAAGTAAATTAGTAGCTACGCACTGATTTATACTTAGATATTGCATAGCATAAATAAACTTCAGTTAATTAATAGGCAACCATATATACAAAAGATAATGTATGAGTAAACTCAGACACCTATTTCGCATATAGGTACGAAATAGTATAAGATAAAGATAAGATAAGGTAAATAGGTACTAAATAGTAGTAGATACAGATAAGATAAAGATATATGTATATATGATAGTTGCCAGTAAAATTTGGGATAAACTGTACACTACACAAAAACTAAAGGAAGCGATAATAGAAAAAAATTTTTGGTGTACATCATTGCATCGGAAAAAGAAACAAAAAGAACTAAAAAAAAAATAATGTTATTCCAAGCATACTGGAAAAACAGAATCCTACAATTTAAAAATTAGTAACTGAACCTATAAAAGATCCACTACTTTCAGAAATTTCTGAAGTAAATTGAGAGCTACACTCTGATTTCAATAAGAATTGCATAACACTATAAACTTCAGAAAGGTGATAGGCAACCAGATATATACAGGTCTCTCGTTAAGCCAAATATTCTTGCCTCGACTACAAGATAAAGATACAAAGATAAGCTAAGTCGAGCAAGAAAAAGATACAAGATAATTAACGAGAGAAGGTAATTATATATCTGCGAAATTGCCAACAAAAATAAACCTAATAGGTTGTACACCAAAAACGAAAACTAAAAAAGTAATATAAGGTAAAACATAAGGAATAATAAAATTAAGGAATGAATTTATAAGATAATAACTGAAGCAATGAAACTTCGGTTAGCCCTTTCTTATGAGAGAACTACCCTTAACGTTTTGTAATTTCTATCCACAAGTTCACCAACCTTACTTCCTAACTGAATTGATCTTTCATGAGCTATAACGAAGCTAGAGTTCAACGACATATTGAAACAATCAGAGCATTAAATTCACAAGAAAAGTTACACGACAAAGACTAATTTTAACGTTATTCAAAATATCAACAAAATATCAAAGAAAAAGTCTAAGTAAGTTTAAGTGAAAAATAAAAAAGTGATGAATCAAAATTTAGAAATAGAAAATGTTAATCAAGAAATTGAGTTAACGAAAGCAATCCACTAATCATAAACTCATGCACAAGTTATCATCACTGAGAACCAACCAGAACAGAAAAGTTAATTAGAAGAAATTAGGCCCTTTACGTTGGTCGCCAATTATGTAACCTTCCTCCCTTTTGAAAAAGAGATATTTATTGCCCTGGCTAGCAGGGAGATTGGTTAACATTTAAAGGTTCTGGTTTGTTTTCAATAATAATAACTATTAAGTAAAATGATGTTATTTAATGCTTTCTTATTACATCAATTGAGACTTATCTTTTTGTTATTTCTTTATTTAATGTTCTGTCGCCTTTGTAGATGTTTTCCTAGGTGGATTGTATTTTTCTTGTGTGACTTCTGCCCTATCGTTGTTCCCAGTTCTTGGTAGCTCCAGGTAAGGTTTTTAAACTCCAGACAAGGTAAATTCTTAGCTCCGGATAACGTGGATTTTCATCTCCTAACAACGTGATTTTCAACTCCAGACCAAGTGGATTTCGGATCTAACCAAGTGGCTAAAATAATTCGGGGCAAATCAACATACCATTTCAAGCTTAAAATCTTCCAAGAGTCTCTGTAGGACATCGATGGCAAATTCAAATTAACATTTAGATTTGTCTCAAGCAAAAATGCTAAGAAAGACAGCACACGTCCCAACATTAAACTGAACATAAGATATGAAAACGTGAAATTTGCCATCACTAACCTACAAAAATCTTGTGTTAAATTGAGAGAATTAAACAAGCAAATTAATTAGAAATATTTTAAATTAGGAAATGTGAGATGATTATTTCGATATTGAAGGATAAATAATTTAATATAGGTAAATGAAAAAAATATGAAATGGCGGAAAAATGAAATGAGCAATCAATTCAGATTTTCAAGATAATGCATTAATACGAAATAGATATAATTCTTTCCATAACTTACCGTCTTGTCAGACGCCACTTATATTGAATATAACTCTAATAATTAACGATGTTATTCATTCGATGACCAATGGCTAAAAGAAAGAACGATTGTTCATCTGGCACTACTTAGATACTTTCGTTCCGCGCAACTCATTAATCATAGAGCAAAGGAAAGTGAAGCATGAAACCACGGTACCTAAATGAACAATTGAGTATAAAATGCAGTGGCTACAGTCACTCGGTTAATTGACCCGTTACAATATATATGAATACATATGAAGATGAAGATATGAAATTTAAAACTTACAGATCTGAAAGTAACAAAGAAGTGAGAAATATTCACGCCAAATAACTTGTCTGCTGACACAACTACGTGATGAGATCTGTATAAGTTTTCATCAGAATCGCTCTGAATATTTGCTTTTTTATTAAAATATGGAAATTATATACTAATACTATGAATGCTTCAAAATTTGCAATAAATGTTAATTTATTTTCCGGTATCAAAATTTTAATGAACACAATTTTTTTTCTTATTTGTAGTGACACATTTCAGAAAATAATTAAGTCCTATAATTACTTTGTTGGTCCAGATTTTTCACGTTTGAGAAGTCAAAATTATGTATAGTATTATAAAGGTGAGCAGTATTTGATTATCAGACAGCAGCCGCTCCTACGTTTATCGTTTCTTTGTTTCAATCATTGGTTTATTCGAACTTTATACGTGCCTAAAAATCGTAAGCAATATAATTTCAAATATCAAATATTCTTCATAATTGAGTGGTTGACTGTTGGTGCCCACCTCGTGCAATTTTTTTTTCGTTCAGTTCACTTTCATTTCGTAGTTTTTCTCAATGTCCATGCGGTGGATTGAAGCTTTATCTTTGATTATGGGGCATGGGCCCTTATTGTGTCCTCCAGAGATAATTTCATCATGTTAATGTAACTATTTCAATAAGATTCTTTGTTTTTTTGCTTCTTTATATTTGAATTTTTCTGATCCACAATTTTATAATAACAATCAAGCTGATGATGAGCCTATTTAGGCTCGAACCATGTACTTTTTTCATCACTTAATGATTTGATGGTGTAAATAAATTTGTGGAGACGACATTGTGTGTTTTTCTACAACGTGAATATACACCACTCCACTTTGGGATATGATGGACTCCAAGTTTTCAAAATCAACTATCAATTTTAACTACGAAGAAACAAAAATACTAACAACACAAAGAAACAAGAAACAGAGAATTACATGAAATGTTCCATATAAGAACAAATTTGGAGAACACAGTGAACGACAAACAGGACATGTTCAACTCAGTCATTTCTACTCGCCATTTCTTAAAAACAAGTCAAAGTGGAAATAATAAGGAGAAAAGAACGAAAACATCATCAAGTTTGACATTGACATGCCAGATAAATAAAGAAAATCATTTGCAAAATATATATTATAATTGTTTGACGATATTGTTTTATACTCCAGAAGTTTTTATTCTTATTTTTATTGTATTGTTTATACTAAGGTGAGCTGTTAAATGTGTAATATTTGTGTAGTCGATGTTGTCTATTGAGATTTTTATATTTATATTTTAGATAATCTTGAAACGTTTATTAAACGAGTTCATCTAGTAATTTGAAGTATTTTCACAAACCTGGAATAGCCAAAATCCAACCATATATACATATATATATATATATATAAATATATATATATATATATATGTATATAATATATATATATATATATGTATATATATATATATATATATATATATATATATATATATATATATATATATACATATATGTTTATTAATTGATGGGGCTTATACTTGGTGAAACGTAATTTTTATAATAAAACACTAATGATAATAATCAATTTTCAAAGATATTTGGCTAATCATGCATGAAGCACTTTTCAAAGTTCAACTTCTACAGTTTCTGATCATACAGAATCAATACTCTGAATTTGGTGATATGATAAAATTTTATGGAGCATCAAAGCAACAGAAATAGAAAAATATTATATAGTTTTCGATATTGTTTAGATAATATCTTCTGATATAAGAATTCTCGTGAAGAATCAATACTTCTTTGTAGTGGGACTCTATTTTATATGTATCGATTATCAATACTATTCAATCGTGCTTCACTCGAAACCATCGTAAAATGAAGCAATATTGTCCTATTCTTATCGGGATTATTACCTGGAACACTATTCGAATAAAAGTTAATACCCGTATAACTACATACAAACTAGCACATATTGCTCGTTATGACAATTCCAATTTAGACGAAATGTTTGTTAATAAAATGAGAGTACCTATTATTAACGAATCGCATATAAATATGGAATATGACTATCAGCATTGATTGAGGAATATTCGAAACTAGCTGAACTAGCAACAAAGCTTGAATTTCATAATAGATAGCTGAAACGAAAGATATTTCAACATTACAAAATAACTGCGTAAGGCAGACGCTGATATGGGAACTTCTTGCTTGGTAATAATAATAATAATAAGGTTTTTATTTCCTACAGGTGAAAAGAAAATCCAGTTACAGAAAATATTTTACAATAACTGAATCAAAATTCACAGAAGCGGCTTCAAAATAATACAATGAATAAGAATTAATTTTAAAAAAATACACAAAAAAATTAACATCAAGATAATAATAGTTACATAGCTCAACTTAAGAAATGATAAAAACTTAATACAATTTTAAGTCTACCTATCCAGATATTTCAAAAAAAAAACTGGACTTATGGCTGAAAATGTATCAAAGTTCATATCACATCACTGACAAGAAACACATGCTTCTAATAGGCGATTGTATAAGAGGATTGGTTCTTGGAGTGGCCAAGAAAAATTGATCATTACATTTTGAGCACCGCCTAGGTACTAAAAATTCCACCATAGCCAGAAGAGGAGAGTAGTCTATACAACAATGTATTAGATTATTCAAAAATTTCAAAGAGAGTAGTTTTCTAGTAACTTCAAGCGATTTACCCCAAATCTGTTCAATAAGTTATTCTCATTAAATCCTCTAGATGGGTAAATACCATCCACTCTTCACACTAGATACTTAAGCAACTTACTGTACTGACTCCAGATGATACCTGTGAACATTGTAGATAAGATGCCAAATCATACAACCGAAATTCAATCTGCTCTTCACTGAAGAATTAAACAATTGCAAAAGAGTTCCTGTACCCTGAAAGTGATTGCGCACAATGAAACCATAAGTCTTAAATGCATCCGAGAGCGTAGCATTTATATGAGGGACAAACGTGAAACGTTCATCAAACAAAATACCAAGATCACAAATCTCAGATACCCTAGCTAAAATGCTATTATCAATATTATAAGCGGAGTGAATAATATTATTTCTCCTGGTATATGTCACAAAATTACATATACATACGCATTAGATCAAAATTCAAAAGATATTTTAAATATGAAATAATTCTCAGTCAAATTGTACTTTCTTTTTTGATCTTTTTTCTTTCTGTAAAACTCAAAGTGCTCTACTTACGAATAACAAAAAAAGAAGGATTTTGTAGTGTACCTTAAGTTTGATTTAAGGCAAAATCGAAAAAAATTCTCACTTCTATTATTTTCTGCATGTTTATAAAATTGGTCACAGTAGCTGAAACAGAAGGAAGCTAGTGCCGTTTCGTAAAGAATCATATGCGATGGTCGAAAATTGCTAGAAAACTGGCCACTATTTTGATTGTTCCAAAGTGAAAATACAGGTACTGGAAAAGTACTATAAAAGTTGGTTATTCCTTGAAATGTGGCACATAGAAAAAAGGAAATTACTGACAATTATGAGTCTGACATGGGATAATTGAGCAATATTTATAGGAACTTCCTGAAGTTGACGCAGATGCCGATGATCTACGATTTTCTAAAGAAGATCAATTTAAGAATATAACTTAATATACATGACTTAATTGGACCTCCATGACGTGGAATCACCTTTGGTAGCTCCTGAGTCGTAGAGAAGCTTAACTAATATCTGATATAATTATTTGTACACTAATTCACATTGTTGCTGAGCGTATGTTCTAATACAACGAGCTCATTAGGAGACCCCACTAGATTGGAGGCCTCACCATAATAAAAAAAAACATCGTCATGGATAACTGAACGCATTCAGAATGTACTGGATGGTTAACTGATGTTCTTTTTTGTGTATTGTTTTCAGCGGTTGTCCATAATTTTTTGAATGAGGTTCATGGAAGTAACTGGCTTTCGGTTTTGTGAGGTTTTTGCAATGAAATCATGAAATTTATATATTAAATGAAGTGGATTAAAGAATTTGCCTTGTTCCTTGTAATTTTTTTAAATTTAATTTATAGTTTTTATTAGATTTGTCATTGATTGTTAGTTCAGTTGTTTGTTTGTTTATTTAATTTACCCGCATCCACCACAGAGGTTTATTAGCAGTGGTACAATCAGAGATACATACAGATCAACATAAATAGCAACAACATAAACTAAACGTATTTATATACGTTGTACATGAAGGTATTTTTGGAGACAAGGATATGACTAAGAAAAAACTTAATAACAGTACAACTATGGTGAGAACAATGCAATATATATAAATATATATATATATATATATATATATATATATATATATATATATATATATATATATATATATATATATATATATATATATATATATATATATATATATATATATATATATATATATATATATATATATACTTATGTATATGGCACGTAAGTAACACTCTTAACTTGAACAATCTGTTCTTCTGTTTCTCAAATGTCATTAATATCACGTCTTGGACGACAATAGTTTGAATTATATTTTTTCAATGCAGAACCTTACATGTAGAAGTAACTCTTTTGAATCATCTTTGTAAACTGGAGGACCTAAAATACTGAATATTCTGACGCTTCAACGAATCATAATGAATTAATCTCTCGAAGTATAGACCAGCGATTAATATCGAAACGAAATTATAACATAGCAAAAGCGTTTTCATCTGATCTTAATCAACACTAAATTGAGGACAAAAACTAAAAGGCAGCCGCTGTAATCAGGCAGCAAGTGAATCTATGATTCGTCAACGCTTGTGGAACTTTTGTGCATGTTTCGGTCGATCTCATGCGTTATTCATAAAGACCAGATACTGTGATTAATAATGAAAATTTCTATTCATCTATCTGCCGATGTATATCTACCTATCTAACTATATATATATATATATATATATATATATATATATATATATATATATATATATATATATATATATATATATATATATATATATATATATATATATATATATATATATATATATATTGGTATTGGAATTGGAGGAATTCACTTTCGTCTAAGCATGCTCGTGGTAGACTGCGTCACCAAAGAGACGTCAGACTGGCTGAGGGCAAATGCCCCCAGTCTGAGCACCTGGGGGGGAGCGGAGCTGATGGTGTGCCTGGAAGAGAATATCCCAAGGGCGCACACCATCACTGTGTTCTTCCCCAGAAGCTCGGACTTCGAAACAGAGAAGGTGCTAGCCCTGGTAAGTACACAGAACATAGGGCTTCATACCCATCTATGGAAAGTGCTAGGGAGCAAGAAGGAGGGCAATGGCCAGCTTCTAAATATAGGGATCGATGACGAGTCCTGCAAGGCCATCAAGAAAATGGGACACACCATTTTCTTTAGGTTCGGGAAAATCCCCGTTCATGGCCTCCACAAGGACTCGAGTAAAAAGAAGGAGGAAGAAGAGGCGGGCAAGAAACCAGCCCCTGAAGCTGTAGAAAATGCAGCCAGTGAAGCCGAATCGACTGGGAGTATGGACCAGGAAATCACGGCGACTCCCAGCGAAGAAGAACAAATGCTGCAGGACGATGAGGAGGCAAGCACTCCAACTCTCCAGTAGTAAAGGCTACCCCAACAAAAGTTGCCCAGGTGAACACTCATCACGCTAAGGGGGCATCAGCCGGTGTTCTCCAGGAAAAACTTGGGAGTAGTGTTGATCCAAGAACCTTGGGTCAACAGGGGGCAGATCAGAGGACTGCCGAACAGAGAAGGTAAGGTAATCTGGGATGTCAGATGTGACAACCCCAGAGCTTGCATTCTTATCAGAAACGATATTAATTATATCTGTCTTTCAGAATTTATGACGAGGGATCTAGTGCCGGTTCGGGCCAAGATCCGCACAGGGCACTCACCCCTCGACATAGTAATAGCCTCAGGATACTTTGCTGGAGATGGGCAAGCACCACCAGAGGAAGTACAGAGGCTATCCGACTATTGCAGCAGGAGCAATCTACCCCTCCTGCTAGGCTGCGATGCAAACGCGCACAACACCATCTGGGGCAGCACGGACACCAATCAAAGAGGTGAGCAACTGCTAGAATTTATACTCGCGGCTAACCTTAACGTACTTAATGTGGGATGTGTCCCCACCTTTGTAACTAGGGCTAGACAAGAAGTATTAGATTTAACGCTCGGCAGCCCGAGCATTAGTAGATTAGTAGATTGGTAAGGAAATGGAGGGTTTCAGACGAACCATCTCTCTCCGACCATAGAATCATTATGTTCAACGTGGAAGGGCTTGTAACACAAACATCCTTCACTAGAAATCCTAGAAACACAGATTGGGAAAAATACACCACCAATCTAAAATGTAACCTAGAACAGATCAAGTTCGACAGCAACAGTCATATCGAATTTGAGCAGACCCTAGAGAAAGTTAATGGGGCAATCATGGATGCATACGAATCCAGCTGCCCGATAAAAGAAAATAAATCACACAGTAGCACCATTTGGTGGAACAACCACCTGTCAAATCTAAGATCCGAAGTCCGCCGGCTATTCAACAAGGCGAAGCGGCACGGAGACTGGCAGGGATACACCGAAAGGCTGACAGAATATAATAAAGAAATAAGGAAAGCTAAAAGAAACAGCTTCAGGAGCTTCTGTGAGACAATCACATTAAGCCCCGCAGCAGCCAGATTGCACAAAACCATGGGAAGAGGCAGAGAGCAAGGGCCAATGTCACTCAGAAGAACAAATGGTAGCTACACAGAGAATGAAGAGCAACGAGCTCTAATCTTACCGGAGACGCACTTTCCAGGTAGCATACCATGTGAACCCGGAAGATCACGGGAAGAACCAGGCAGGGCCAAACGAGAAGACTGGGAAGTAGCAAAAACCATATGCACGCCCCAGAGGCTGAAATGGGCAATTAACTCCTTCCAACCATTCAAGTCACCGGGAATTGACGGCATATTTCCGGCTCTTTTGCAAAAAGGGCAGACGGAATTACTGCCGTTCATTATTAAAGCAGCCAGATTTAGTCTGGCGCTCGGGTACATACCGAGCACCTGGAGGAGAGCACGGGTAACCTTCATTTCCAAAGCAGGAAGGAAGGACCCCACCCTCCCGAAGTCATTCAGACCAATCTGTCTCACATCCTTCCTACTGAAGACACTGGAGAAGATGGTAGATAACTACATTAGAACCAAGATACTGGAGAGGGTGCCATTGCACCCCGGGCAGCATGCATACAGGGCGGGCAGATCAACGGAAACCGCTCTTTATGTGCTCACCGAAAACATCCAGAAATCACTTGAGTATAAAGAAATGGCCATTTGCGCCTTCCTAGACATAGAGGGGGCATTCGACAACACCTCTCACGAAGCAATAAAAAGGGCCCTAATGAACAAGGGAGTGGACAGAACCACATCCAGATGGATGTGCCAAATGCTGGCTACAAGAACGGCCGAAACGAAGGTGGGCGAGAACACCTTTCGGATCAGTATAAACAGGGGATGCCCACAAGGAGGGGTACTATCACCTCTGATGTGGAGTCTTGTAGTGGACGAATTACTCTGAAACACTGACCGGGAACGGAGTCACTTGCCTCGGCTATGCTGACGACATAGTCATCATGGCCAAAGGTAAATTCGAAGGAACCCTCTGCGACCTCATAGAAAGGGAGCTAGAGACTACCAGAAGGTGGTGCCTCTCGGTGGGATTGAGAATTAACGCATCAAAAACCACAGTGGTACCCTTCACTAGAAGAACAAAGCTTCAGCACTTAAGGACTATTCGTCTCGACGGAGCAGACTTAGAATGGCAGCAAGTTGTGAAGTATCTAGGGCTCACCCTAGACTCAAAACTACTCTGGAACATGCACTTAGAAAAGATCGTTAACAAGGCAAAATCATCACTGAAGGTGTGCAGAAACATCGCAGGAAAAACGTGGGGCTATAACCCATCAATACTGCGATGGATGTACACCATGATAGTGAGACCTATGATCACCTACGGAGCAGTAGTGTGGTATGGCAGAACCGAACTCACCACAGCAAAGAAAACCTTGGAGAAAGTGCAAAGACTAGCATGTCTTTGTATAACAGGAGCAATGAGATCGACTCCAACAGCAGCACTAGAGGTCATTCTGGACCTCACTCCTCTCCACATCACGGTGAGGAGAACTGCTTGGGGAGCAAACCTCAGGTTGGCTAAAGTTGGACTCAAAAGTGCTGCATACGGTACAAGGGACTCAACCCTTATCGGAAGTGCACATCTTGCTGACCTCCCAACTGACGAAATTACCAGGAAATTTAGTTTCAAGAAATTATTTCGAACGGAACTAAATACCAAGAAGGAATGGAGCATAGAATCCATTCGAGCACTGGAGAAGAATACCATAATATGGTATACGGACGGGTCTAAAACTCCCGAAGGAACTGGAGCAGGAGTCGTTGGGCCTCGTACCAAATACTCAGAACCCATGGGCCAGTTCCCCAGTATTTTTCAAGCGGAAATTCACGCCATAGAAAGGTGCATTCAGTTCAACCTCGATAGGAAATATCGGAACAAGGAAATTGCGATCCTCTCCGATAGCCAAGCAGCCATCAAAGCGTTGAGCTCTTATAACATCAACTCAAAGATAGTTTGTGAATGCCTAGACAAACTAAACGATCTGGGCAGGAACAACAAAGTGATCCTCCTCTGGGTGCCGGGGCACGCCGGAGTGAAGGGTAATGAACAAGCAGACACCCTGGCACGAAAGGGTGCGTGAACGCCACTGATCGGGCCAGAACCTTTCTGCGGACTTGGAAAATCTTACTTCCAAGAAGAACTCAATAAAGCTGAAGGAGCAATGAGAGCAACATACTGGCAAAGACTTCCAGGACTGAGGCAGGCCAAAGATCTTCTCGGAAAGTTCAACCGAGCAAGATCGAAGACACTGATTAACCTCAGCAAAACTAGTCTAAAGACAATAACAGGATTTCTTACGAGGTATTGCAGACTCAAAGAACACCTAAGGAAGCTAGGTTTAGAGGGGGACAGCACCTGCAGATTCTGCAAGAAACGTCCAGAAACACCCCACCATATACTGATGGAGTGCTATGCTGTGCACCATGAAAGACTTAACACACTGGGATCATACCAGCTGACTGTAGAAGAAATACCACGAATAGACCCCCTTAAAATCCTCAAATTCCTGAAGGTATTGAGGCTTGAGGGGCTGCTGTAAAACGAGAACACATCGAGAAGCAGAAGAAGATGGGGCACAATAGATCTAATAAGGTCGCAGCGCATCGGTCACCATCCGCACTCACCAATACCAATATATATATATATATATATATTAATATATATATATATATATATATATATATATATATATATATATATATATATATATATATATATATATATATATATATATATATATATATATATATATATATATATAATCTCTTGATAATTATTAGCAATAACAGGCTGGTTGAATCTCAAAAAACTCGATTTAATTAATAAGTTGACGTTTCACTATGACATTCATAGTTATTCAAAACTTTTGAAAAAAATTGAAAATTCTTTGACATTTATTGACTTGAAAAAATTGAATAGATAAGATTGATCTGTCTTGTTAAAAAATTCTTTCAGTCTAATATTAATATTCAAAATTGTTATTATTAGAAGGCAAGGGAAACTACAGAAACCTTTACCTATGTAATGTTCGAAAATAATAATAATAGGGTACTATTTATTTAACAGAAAGAAATTAGTCACGGGAAAATATTAAAAAAGTAGAGTAGAATTATCGGTATAGAACGTTTATATGGAAGCAGCCGTTGACACGTGTTTCGGACTCTTTGGTCCTCATCAGAACGGCGTAGCTAAGTATTGGATTGAAAATTTGGAGATGAAAATAGTTTAATAAATAAAATCCTCTGTTATGGAAGAAAATCACTTATTTGTGGTTTATTGTTTGAACTCTCCGGTATGGGAGATTTGGTCAAACTTTGCCACGGAGGCGATTAATTCCATCCGAGAGATCTCAGAAAGAGTAAATTAATATTAAAAAAGAAAATTAGTTTTGGGAAAATATTAAACAATTAAAGCAAAAATTATCGGTATAGTTCGTTTATATGGAAGTAGCTGTTTTTAATGAAAAATAAATCTCCAAATTTTCAATCCAATACTTAGCTACGCCGTTCTGATGAGGACCAAAGAGTCCGAAACACGTGTCAACGGCTGCTTCCATATAAACGTTCTATACCGATAATTCTACTCTACTTTTTTAATATTTTCCCGTGACTAATTTCTTTCTGTTAAATAAATAGTACCCTATTATTATTATTTTCGAACATTACATAGGTAAAGGTTTCTGTAGTTTCCCTTGCCTTCTAATAATAACAATTTTGAATGTTAATATTAGACTGAAAGAATTTTTTAACAAGACAGATCAATCCTATCTATTCAATTTTTTCAAGTCAATAAATGTCAAAGAATTTTCAATTTTTTTCAAAAGTTTTGAATAACTATGAATGTCATAGTGAAACGTCAACTTATTAATTAAATCGAGTTTTTTAAGATTCAACCAGCCTGTTATTGCTAATAATTATCAAGAGATTAAAAATAAATCACAGGCAACAACAATTCGAATAAATAATTATATATATATATATATATATATATATATATATATATATATATATATATATATATATATATATACATATATCGTGAGGATGATCGTAGGTCCTTTCAAAAAAAAAAAAAGGTTGTACTCTTCAACCTTCTTTATTCGGAAATTCATACTCATCACTCTTTAAAGACTCTCGTAGGACTCACTATCAGATCCACGACAATGTTGAACGTAAGTTCGTCTCAGCCAAGTCAAAACTTTAATACATATAATATAGCTGAATATATGGAACAATAACAATTCGAGGTTTATTGGACTAGAACTATTGCAATGACCTGTGAATTCCGGCAATCACTGTCGCAATACTTCCTGTGCAATGAACTCGACTAATATGTGAATTAAGCATGAATATTTCATTACTACAATATATATATATATATATATATATATATATATATATATATATATATATATATATATATATATATATATATATATATATATATATATACATATATGTTCAGAAAGATATTTGAAAATATTGGTTTTCGCGATTAATCGCGTAAAAGTTTGAAAAAATTATGAAGTTTCGCCTCCTTTCGTGAAACCATCTTCAAGAGAATGTGAAGGGAAAATAATTCAGATATGTGGCCTCAATGTGCCTACTCCTAATCGAATTGAGAGGAATCGGAAACGATACGATTGCGTGATCACAACCTGCCTGCTCCACAAAACGTACTGCTTCCTTTCAACTCAGAAGTCTCAATCTGCCTACTCTTTAGAGTCAAACGGGTCGATCGTCGCGTGACCGTATTTAAAGGGTACTGAGAAGTGGTTTTCATGCTGATGGGGGAGTCTGTGACTGTCATCTCCGGTGTTCAAACAGTTTGTTTGATTTTTTTAATCTTTTACGCGGTTCTTTCCGAGAACCAAATTTTTCATATAAATATATATATATATATATATATATATATATATATATATATATATATATATATATATATATATATATATATATATATATATATATATATATATATATATATATATATATATATATATATATATATATATATATATATATATATATATATATATATATATATATATATATATATATATATATATATATATATATATATATATATATATATATATATATTTATATGAAGCATCATGTTATTTCTTTGAATTATATGTGTGCTTATTACGAATTTATAACTTTAATGGGGACATGCACCTTTATATTCTTATCTATTCTGAAATCTTAACAAATAGGAAATGGTTTCAGATTTTCCTGAAATTTAATATTTCAAGGAAATGAATTGAGGAAAAATCCTTTAACGACTGAGTTATCAGAAAGAAGTGAATTTAAAACAAACAACTTGAAAAGCTCCTTCAATAGTCCATACCCGAATCTTCCTATCTCTTAACTCTACTTTTGCTCCAGTTTATGAATATACGAAATGAGCAAAAAATTCTCGGAAATGAATCGGTCGAAACAAATTCAAAGTGTACTTTTCTACGGAAGTTGCTGAAAAGAAAACTGAGAATTTCAATAAAATGATCATTAAGCTATTTCTACAGTAAAGTTGCATGTTTTCGAGTTCTCAACATGGAGTACTTGGTTACCATATGAAATGAATATTCGAAAAATATTCATACCCTTTTGGAGAAACTAATTTTTTGAAGTTAATCTGAAGAGAATATACTATATTCATCATAACTATCATCAACTAACCTAATTAATTTATAGATATTTCTATTAATAATATTCTAATATATACTCTCAATTTCCGCACAATGACTAGTCCGAAATACAATGTAGGTTTGCAATCAATTTATTTTTATATATATTAGGGGTTATACTTTGTTTAATACAATCAATTCCAAAAAAAAAATATAATTTTGCGGATTTCATTCTTAGCAGTTATTAAAGTTCGGGATTACCTATTACCCTTGAAGGGGTTAACCTGTTTTTTGTTTTTATCCAGTGTCAGAAATTTTTTAGGTTAACTGTTAAAAAATAAATTTTTATCAGATTTTAAAACCAATACAACCAGTACACAACTGAAAATAGCCCAATAACTTGAATTCACAGGTATAAGGTTTAGTAAATGACCAATTTTTGGCGGACCCCAACCAAACAATGAAAATAAAATACATATATCGAATGATTATCTTAATTATTGGCATCATTACATATTCTTATTTCAACTTAAAAATTAAAAAAAAAATCGAATAAAAATTTAATAAATTAAATCATAGGTATAAAAAAATGACTTATTATTTAAAACAAATTATGATATTTTTACAAAATAAAACATGAAAAAAAATTATAATATATGAAGAACCAAACAACGATTTGTAGAAAAAGTTATTTATTGGCGTAATTGTGCACAATGAAATTTAATTTTTTCGCGCATTGCTTGTTCAAAATTAGGTCTTGTACCTATTTGAAATTTGTTGACATAACCACGGAAAATCATTAAGACGTCCTTCCAGTTTCTTGTCACTTATAAATAACCGCATTCGTCATGGAGTTCGAAAAATCGAGTAAAATTCTTCCTCGAGACAACCACCGCATCAGTATGTAAAAGAAGTTGAAAATGGTCACTGTCAGCTTCTACATATTGTTTCCAATTTCGGTAAATTAACGGCCTGGATTTGATAAAGTTAATGTGCTTAAATAATATCCAAACTTGGCAAACTCTTTTATTGGTATTGAAAAAAATTAAATAGTTGATGGAATCCGTCGTTACTACGTGATAATTTAACATGATTAACAAAACTAAATTTGAATTTACTACGTTTATTATCACAAAATATTTTGAAAAATATAACACTGCGATTGCAATTTTGGTCACTAGACCATCATCGGGCAGATTGAGTTAAGAACTGGAATACAAAATAATTATAGATTTGCGCTTACGGGTGGGAAAGGATTATTGCAGGTACCTAAATAGACAAGAGGAACATATTTCAAGAAGGGCTAATCGAGTGAATTTCACAAATTGGTACAATACAATGTTCTTAGAAAAGTCATTATTGTTTAAATACACTAAATATAGGAGAATATATCAAGTCAATCTGGTCGTTCAGCAAATTATTGAGTTTAAAAATTTCTAATGATTCTAAGTAAGTAAGTTTGGTTCCTTTCGGTAATTTGTGCATGATTTGAAAATTATCTATTTGTGGAAATGATTGGTGGTTTGCACGGCAATGATTTGAAAACGTTGAATCCGTTTTATTTTTCAAAAAAGATTGTTGATGTTCTTTATATCTTGTCTTGAACGATCGACCAGTCTGACCTATATATACTCCTTTACATACAGGACAAATCAACTTATAAACTCCTGAACATTCAAATTTTGAAGTGATATCTTTGGCATTGAATAAAAATCCTGAGAGTTTTGTCTCAGGTTTGAAAGCAATTTTAATATTACATTTAGGTATGACATTAGCAACTTTTTCTGTTAGAGGACCAAAATATGTTAAAGAAGTGAATTTTTCCGATTTTTCTACATTTAATTGGGGATATATGCTGTTGTGCGCTAGTTGATTACGTTTCTTGTTTATCATTTTATCTTTCAAACTGGTATGAAAACCATTATTTGACGCAATTAGTTTTATAGTCGAAATTTCTTTCGCTATATTATTAAAATAAATGATATCATTTTCTTATTAGATATATGTCTTAGTCAAAATTACTTCCAGTTTGATAACAAAATTTTTGAACAATCTAGTTGGCTGGCTATGGGTTCCCCCTTAAGTCCGCTTATTGCAGACATTTTCATGTCACATATAGAGAATATAATATTCAATTCTACAAAAGCATCGCATATAAGTTTTTGGCATAGATACGTTGATGATGTAATTGCTTGTTTTAAGGGCACCGCGTGACAATTAGGTCAGTTTTTGAATTATATTAATAGCATTCACCCAAATATAAAGTTCAAAATTGAAAAAGAATTGGATCGACAAATAAACTTCTTGGATTTAACTATCTTTCATAATAATAATACTTTGAGTTTCGATATATATAGAAAACCAACTTTCACGGATATATGTATTCCGTCGGATTCAAATCATCCTCTTTCCCATAAACATTCAGCTTTTAATTCAATGATCCACAGAGCGTTTTCAATTCCATTATCCGTAATAAATTTAGCAAAAGAAATTTCGACTATAAAACCAATTGCGTCAAATAATGGTTTTCATACAAGTTTGATAGATAAAATGATAAACAAGAAACGTAATCAACTAGCGTACAACAGCATATATCCCCAATTCAAAGTATAAAAATCGGAAAAATTCACATCTCTAACATATTTTGGTCCTCTAACAGAAAAAGTTGCTAATGTCATACCTAAATGTAATATTAAAATTGCTTTCAAACCTAAGACAAAACTCTCAGGATTTTTATTCAATGCCAAAGATATCACTTCAAAATTTGAAAGTTCATGAGTTTATAAGTTGATTTGTCCTGTATGTAAAGGAGTATATATAGGTCAGACTGGTCGATCGTTCAAGACAAGATTCAAAGAACACCAACAATCTTTTTTGAAAAATAAAACGGATTCAACGTTTTCAAATCATTGCCGTGAAAACCACCACCCATTTCCACAAATAGATAATTTTCAAATCATGCACAAATTACCGAAAGGAACCAAACTTACTTACTTAGAATCATTAGAAATTTTTAAACTCAATAATTTGCTGAACGACCAGATTGACTTGATATATTCTCCTATATTTAGTGTATTTAAACAATAATGACTTTTCTAAGGACATTGTATTGTACCAATTTGTGAAATTCACTCGATTAGCCCTTCTTGAAATATGTTCCTCTTGTCTATTTAGGTACCTGCAATAATCCTTTCCCACCCGTGAAAGGATTATTGCGCAAATCTATAATTATTTTGTATTCAGTTCTTAACTCAATCTGCCCGATGATGGTCTAGTGACCGAAATTGCAATCGCAGTGTTATATTTTTCAAAATATTTTGTGATAATAAACGTAGTAAATTCAAATTCGAAAAAAATTATTTTCAATATTCTCGTCCTACTACTAGTGAAAATTTTTGTTTGTTTCTTTGCTCTCACCATAGCGGACACCTTGAACTAGGACCTGGAGCCCAAGGGGTCCACGAACCACTATTTGGGAAACAATGGTGTAGAATATTCAACTGAGTTTCGTCTTTCTGAGATAAAAATGGCTAGTTCAGTGGATGATAATGAAGAAAGATGTAGGACTTTTAGTGTTCAAGTTTGCTAAATGAAAATACTTTGTTGTGGTTCAAGCTGTTTGTGAGAATAGTTGAATCTCTTATTATATATGAATCTTTTATAGCCATCATTTGTAATTTCGTTAAACAATTTGGAATATGTAAGTTTTATGAAATTTCTCGCCACATATATTAAATCAGGACGTGAAAATATAAAATAGTTCACCGAGTTGGGAAATAAAAAAAAATAAAAATTTCACCTGTTAAATAATAAATGAAAAATATTTAATCAAAAAAATTGGTTTGTATATCACGCACATACTTCGTGATATATATATATAAACGCGTGGCAGTTGACGAAGCGGGGGGTTGGAACCAATCCACCATTGCTTATATCGCCGGCCGGAATTCGTTCTGGGTGTGAGTGTTGTAACGTTGAAAATTTGCAGTCAAAACTAAAAAATATCGCTTCACTTAATTTTGGTTTGATAGTACTTTTGAAAATAAACTATTTTCAATTGATTTTTAGTTATCAAGCATATTGAAATTAATTCGGGGAAGGATTTGAGTGAAAATAATCGGAGTCGAATATGCTATTTTCAAATGACCCCAAATTTCCAAATGATGGAGTAGATGAAGAACCAAACTTTGAAATATCATCTACATCTAAATCAGACAATATCCTATTTTCACCGGAGTTTGTGAAAACGTTACCGAAAGCAGGATTCAGAAAGCAATAATCACGTGAAAAAAAAAGTTGTGCTGTTTTGACTCACACACCCGAGAAAATTGCTCTTTCTTTAGAACAATGTAAGAGAAAAACTGAAACTAGCAAGAATACTGAAAATTCCAAGAAAAAAGCAGCGAGGAAAGCAATTTTTAGAAATTCTTCAGAGTCTGATGAAGATAATCACTCTGAAAAGAAAATTAATAAAAAGGTCAACAAGAAGAATAAGAAGAAAAATGTAAAGAAAACACAACTTCCTTCAGACAGTTTTCCAGGAGAAGAGTGCATACAATGCACTATTAGTAGAGAATGGAGTCACATGAGGTGCACTTCTGGTGTCACTGCAGTTCATTTTTGTCTCAGTAATTTCGATATCTTATTTTGCCTAGAATTCATGTGATTCAATGTGTAAGGGTTTGTATAATCCATCGGCTTAGGTGGCCTCTTTGGGTGGTTCAACTGTCCCCGCCTGTGGGTTCTAATGCGCCATATGCCTTTTTTAATTGTAATGTAAATTTAGTACAGTAAACAACCGATTTCTCAATTTTTTTTGACCTAACATGCGGTCAAATGAAAATTTTTTCTTTGATAAGACCCTACGCAAAATCCATATCAAGTGACCCCGCTCTGTCCTAGGTAATTGAAGGAAATCTTGTTGTAATTTTTCTTTTTGATAAACAAAACTCTCACCAACAGATGACTAGATCAATTTTGAAATAATTTATCGGTTCTCTAACAATTTCATTGATAATTTAAATTTTTTCAGAAACGAAAGAATCTGCTATTTTGCTCATTTTCTTAACTTAGCGTAGGTACTCATTTCTTCATGGTATCATCATGTTTCATGTTAACAAACAGATATTTCCGAAACTCACACAGTGAATTCATATAGATTTGGGAATATAACTATAGAGTTTCGTGGAAATTCTTCGTTTCATATCAGCTTTTTCCAAGTCTGTTTCAATGTTGAAACGAATAAGAAGGTTTCGTCTAATTTCGGCCGACATCATTTTCCACATAGCTCTTTACATTCTAAAATACATTTCCCTTACGGCGTTTTTCATAAATTCGGACTAAGTGAAAACGAATGAGGTCTAATCTAAAAGTGAATTTTCACTTCTTTAATACAGACAAAGACGGGTGTTATGAAGATATCTAGCAATCCCATCTATACATCCGGTAGCGCTCTCGCCCATTTAAACGCCTCGTCCACTCAAACGTCCATCCGAGAACTGAGGCGAGGGTTTTTATCGTTCGCGTTTTATTCAATTACACTAAAAGCTCTCGAATCGTGATTATCGTGCATTAAAAACGGAAACCTGTAAATTATCATTTAAATTCATGCATGAGTTCATGAAGCTGTAACACCTTCGCAAAGTACTAGCATTGTATATACTCGAAATTCTCATAAGTTCATGGATAATACCTAAGCATAATAGCTCACATTACGAGTATACAAATATATATATATATATATATATATATATATATATATATATATATATATATATATATATATATATATATATTATATATATATATATATATATATATATTATATATATATATATATATATATATATATATATATATATATATATATATATATATTTTTTTTTAACTCGAGGGACCTACAGTTTAACGCCGGTTCCGAACGGCCAGTGAGCTTGTAAACAATGTACATTACCCAACAATTTTTAATCATAAATAACCACTAAATTTCGGACATACACAACACCCAAGAGCGAGGTGGGACTCGAACCCACAATCCTCGGTTTACAAACGGTATAAGGCGGTTCACCTTACCGCTGGTCTACCGAGGCCTCTGATATATATACGCTGATGTCGTCGTTTTAACAGCACGTAACAAAGGGAAACTGAAAAATATCGTTAAAGAGTTTCTAAAGTCAGCAAAAGTATATGGCTGAGAAATAAATCAGGAAAAAAGTAAATATATGGTATTAAAACATTATCCGAAAGGAGGAGAAAGTGAAGTTTTCTTAGATATAGAAATAGAAGGGAAAAGAACGAAGTTTGAGAGAGCGAAAGAATCTGTGTACTTGGGGGTGCTGTTCAGTGAAATGTGCAAAGAAGAAGACGAAATAGATTGGAGGCTAAAGAAGGCAAATAGGTGTGCAGGTGGACTAAGAGAAGAAATGAAGGCAAAGGAAGTGTCCTGGGCAACAAGACGGAAAATGTATAAGACAATTATATTACCAAAATTAATGTATGGATGTGAAACTTGGGTAATGAACAATAAAATAAAAGAAAAGTTAGATATATGGGAGAGGAGGATGCTAAGAAGTATATATGGAGAAAAACAACTAAATGGTATATGGAAAAGAGGAATAAATGAAGAATTGTATGAATTTTACGGAGAAAAGAGAGTGCCTGAAAAGGTGAGGGAGAGAAGACTACAATGGCTAGGACATTGAGAATGATGGAGAATAGAGAGATGAAGGGGCGTGTTGGAAGAGGCCGGAGGGTAAGAGAAGAAGAGAAAGACTGAGGAAAAGATGGAGCGGAGCGGTGATATAGGTAATTCAGGAGAGGAAAATAGAAAACTGGAAAAGGAGGGCAAAAAACAGACGCGAGTGGAAGGCTCTGATAAATTAGGAAATAACACGTTAGAGGCCTTAAATGTATAACTGTAATTAATGATGTATATATATATATATACATATATATATATATATTTATATATATCAATATATATATATATATATATATATATATATATATATATATATATATATATATATATATATATATATATATATATATATATATATATATATATATATATATATATATATATATATATATATATATATATATATATATATATATATATATATATATATATATATATATATATATAAGAAGGGTAGTCTTTGCTGATAAGTTAGGATACAAATTAGGATAAAATATTTGGGTATAGCAGCAAGCAAAAAGTATACCCTTATAACACTATATTTCCGTTATTTCCACAATTATTACTGTCATCTTCAGGGAAGCTACAAAAAATAAGCACAAAAAAAATCACAAAATGCTACATAACTACCAACAGTAACAATATTCACTGTGTTTTTGAGAAGGATTGTAATGATCGATATACAACATTATCGATTTCTATAAAACATTATTGATCGAGAACACACATGTAGATAATGATCATCAACACACATTATACTTCAAGAAGTCACAAATAAAATAAAACAAAAGATAATTAATTTAGGGGAAACATTGTTGAAGACATAAAATTGAAAATTAAAATTTTAAAAACGAAAAAATCTACTCAATCATTACATATTATCTGGAAATACGCGACCCGCCATCTTGATTAAGAAATAATGGACATAGACAGCTTTCAAGAAAATATGATATAAACTATGACAGCTACAATCCACAATTTGGCCACTGCTAAAAAATAAATTTGCCAAAAAACACAATTAACTCAAAAAACGAAACAACTCATTCCTCACACAACATTACTTAATGGACGTTTTTATCAAAATCTAATGAAAAATAATAAATTTCACAGAGATGATTCAAATCTGTGTTTTCATTCAAGCAATTTTCTGATTGAGAAATGCAAGCCATCCCCATAAAAAGTCTCTTAAACGAATTTTTTTCCCTCGTCAATATCTTGGTGTTACTAAAATTCATACTGTGACCTGTAATATTCACATTTTGATTGCTGCTATACCCAAATATTTTATCCTAAGTAATATATATATATATATATATATATATATATATATATATATATATATATATATATATTTATATATTTATTTATTCATATACTAAAGATTTCAACAGTGTGAAGATATTAAATATTGGAAGTAGTATGAAGAAAAGATCAATTTCGAAGATAATTCACATACATAACTAAATAAATCCTATAAATAAAACATCGGACGTGGAAAACTCAAGTAACATCTATACATTTATATTATCACAAAAAACTTATGGAGGAAAGATTATGATGGACAAGTTGATGAATATAGACAAAAATAAAGACACCACAATCAAAGAAATGGATTACTCTATGATTGACAACTGATATCTGTGTAAATTGTATTTGTTCTTTGACATTTGTGTTTGATGTGATTAGGAAATCGATTCTTGTTATATCCTTGAACTTTATATATGCTGTATAGATGAACAGAAATAAAAGGAAGAAAACTTTTATCACTTACTGTAGGTTAATATTTCAAATAAATTTAGATGCTTTGTAGAAGTTTTGCGTATTCTCAATTGTAGGCAGTTTTGAAGAAGAAACAAATCCGTTTCGAAAGCTTGACGTATGAAATAAAGAAGAGTGAATTTTCGTCCTTGATTATTGATCAACATCCCTTATCAAAAATGTAACACTCGAGTACGATCATTAAAACAGTTAACAACACTATATATATATATATATATATATATATATATATATATATATATATATATATATATATATATATATATATCATAATCAACTGAAAAAAACATGATCAAACCAATTTAGAGATGGAGCTCCGAAACCATACAATTTCCATTCATCATGTGCAATGGTTACCAGGATACGCCAATTTCTAGTTAACTGTTAATTGTCCCAGAACACTGAGCCCAAACAACTAAAAATTATTCACTTAAATGACCATCCTCATCACCAGTACACTAACTTTAGTTACATATTGGATACAGACATTTTCATCATAACATGAAAATAAGCATTATACTCCTTATACAACTATTCAATAGTAGACAAATATTTAGTTAATTACCATTAGACCATTTTTATTGTAAGGAAGAATACATCTATACGTTGTTTATATTTCGTTGAACAGTTTCAGTTTTCTTCATTGTCAGTTTTGTTGAGATAATTCTGTTTGTCCATTATTGTCATTGTGTTACCTTTGTCCACCTTGCAAAAGATGGAATTGTTCATTGTCATTTTATTTTAAAATATTTTATGTTATTCTATGATTGACTTTCTCTATTCATCTTAGTGTTTTAGATGAAATTGGCAGCACAAGCTGTTTTTTCAATTTATGTATTATCTATGGACATAAAATCGAAATCAGGATAAGAGTACATTGAATCTCCATACTATACAACAAAATTGTCACTGGACTTTCTGAACACTAAAATAGAAACTATAATTTCATAGACTTGGAATTTATATATAATTATTATATTCAGGTAACAGAGAAAATAGATTAGATCTAGATAAGCACCAGAAAGCATTCCACTTAATGAGCAGTTTACTTTTAGTACTTCACCGTTGTTACAGTGAGAGATAAGTATTCCACATACTTAAGCGAGCAGTTTCATGATGTCTCCACCATTGTTATCACAAAATATGAGTACAAATTCTGTAGTTGCTGTAATAATATATAATTTCCAGACTTGAAAATCTAGTATAGCCTTGAAGAAACCTTTGATAATGGGCTAACAACCGAAAAAAGTCAAATAAAACAATTATCATATCGTGAAATTTTATCAAGAGTTTAATGTGAAAATATCTTTTCTACGAATATACATGTGAACATATACAAACTTTTTTTTCTATACTTCAAATCGCACAGTAGGTTAAAATGCGCTTATTTGCATTATCTCAATGGTTTGAATGTACAATATATACGACGTCAAGATATTTGTGCACAATGAACTAATTACTGAATTTTCCATCTTGTGGAACAGAAAACTCTTGGGCAACTATCCCAAACAATTCATCGCTAAGTGTTCAACCTTCATAAAAGGATAGTTTACAATATGGCGCATTTGTTTTGCTTGATAGCTTGATAATTAAAAATTGTGGCCTGCTTTCAAAATTGTTACAAACATGTACACATACCTATATGAAGTTCGATTTCGGGTACTGTTTTATATAATTTGTACTCTAAATATTTTTGGAATGTTGGGAATCAACTGAATTTAATTAAGGCTATTCATGTTGTAAATTTGAAAATGAGCGATGTGCTTCTGAAGTTCTGGAAAACTAGAAACTCCAGCGAACTCATTGGAATGGAACGAGAACCTCTAAATAAATTATGGACTGAATTAACGTCAGTTTCGATGGAGATTTCTGTAAGATAAACTTCAGTAAATCATTACTCGACATCCGAGATGAAAGTTTCGATGAGCTTTTTGTGAGATATTTCGAATCAGAAGTCAACAGAGGATGGATCATTTAGTGTTATAACTTTTTCTAATTAATTGATGATGATACAGACAGGAGTAAGCGCTGAATTCGATGAATATAATGATAGAATATCTTAAGTAAATATAATGAAATGAGGAAAACAATTTATTCGACTTGTTAGTGTAACAGATGATTTGGTTGAACTGAATTCAATAATACTAAAACTGAGTAATTGCATTACTGGAAAAACACGAAAAAAATTTGATTGGAAACTGTGAATGTATTCAATATATATATATATATATATATATATATATATATATATATATATATATATATATATATATATATATATATATATATATATATATATATATATATATATATATATATATATATATATATATATATATATATATATATATATATATTCTAAAAAAGTAGATACTGGGTGTTCACTGAAGGTGGCTCGCCCTTATAACTATTTTGTTTCAGGATAAAATTGAAAGAAATTTGGAGAATCTGTTTAACGCATAAAACTGCATTTTTTGACAAATTACTCAATTTTATTCAAATTCCGGATTCATCGAAAGTAAAATAAACTTTCCATTTTTAAATAAGACACCGGGAATATTTTCAGTTTTTTCTGTCTCCAAAGGACATTTAGAATACAACCATAAATCATCTGTTACTATCTGTAATCGTTTCTTTTATTAATTTTTTTTTTTGATATAAATTTTTATTTTAAGGCCCCTGCATACGGGCGTTGATGTCTTGATACATCAACGTGCATCCTAGAACATGCAATCAATAGCGTTAATTTGGATGCAAAAATACTCACGTTTTTGAATGCACAACCCGAATGAACGCCGCGTTGATGTTTTCTGAATCGCTTGATTTTTTGGATGCGCATTCCAACGAACACATGCAGGTGTGAACGTGTGGATGCGATTTAACGTTATTGATTGTACATTTTTGGATGCATGTTGATGTATCATGACATAACTGTAGTTTTGTACGTACGTGTGTACGCAAGCAGTTTGCACGTTATTGGTTGCACGTCGATGTATTAAGTCATCGACGTCCGTGTGTAGCCCGCCCTAGAGGATGGCTATGAATACGTACAAATAAGTAATTATAGTACAAAAATTTTCATAAAAATACTTTAATATTCTCGATTAAAATGTTTCAGCTATGTGACGTATGATTTTTGACATTTTATTACTATTTTTTTTCAAATGGCAATATGATGGTTCGTTGGGTTAGAAAAAAAGAGCATTTTATTGCGATCAATTTGATACCGGAATCTATTATGTTGTAAAAAACTTTCGATGAAAAACTGAAATTACCATAACATTAGAACTTTCTTCAAATGAAGAATCTTATTGAGATTAAAATAAGATTTGGAATCATCGAGTAGCTTGTGATCCACATAACTGAAACTAAATCATATCAGGTGTCCCATTTGAAAATCGAAAGTTTACGTACTTTCGGTGAATACGGAATTTGCATGAAGTTGAGTTGCTTGTTTGAAATTGCAATTTTAGGCATTAAACAGATCCTGCAAATTTGATTCCATTATCTCCGAAAACAAAAAAGTTATAGGGGCAAGCCCCATTCTGTGGACAATCGGTATGATTGTGTATATAATATTCAATTCACTTTTTATGATTCTGAAAAAAAGGTTTATCATTTATATTGTTCTCGAATTATTTTCGAAAGAATCTTTATTAAATTTCATGAATATTGATGATTATCTTTAAATAAGTTCTTAATACTCGCTGAAGGTGTTTCAATTCTTGATAAATTTTTCGTCGATTAAATGTATCTCATGGAATTTTGCATGTCGAATACTTACTCAAACCTACTTTGATATCAGTGTTTTGAATACCGCAATATTTACTTTCTATCAGGAATTCTTCTCCGTGGAATGAAAATCTGAAGTAAAACAGAAAATATTCACTTAACTTGGTATATTACTTTTATAAAATAAAAGTCATCACTGCAAAGGTTACATCACATCTGACAAACCGAAAACAATCCGTGAAACTGAATGATGTCATGAGCGAACCCAAAGGAATAGAATAGGGAGTACTCCAAGGTAGGTACAGTACTGGGACCCATTTTATTCAATATTTATATTAATGGAATATTTTCCTTGCAAAGTCAAGCAAAAATCATTGGATTTGCGGACGACATGTCATTGTTCTATAAGGCAAGTAACTGGATTGACCTCAAAACTAAAGTGAAACAGGATTGCGGTCTGATAAAAAACTGGTTAGAATATAAGGTCCTGACAATAAATTATGACAAAACGAATTACATACCCTTCTATACCAATAACAGATGCCTCCCATTATTCGATAGAATTGAAGTTACACTACAATATGAGGTAATAACCATATTGCCTGAAACCAAAATAAAATATTTAGGTGTAATAACTGACCTATACTTGAGATGGGATTTGCATATAAAATATGTAGTAAGAAAACTGCAGACAATTTTGTATGAATTCAAATTAATGAAAAAATTTATACCTGTCCAACACCTTAAAATTCTCTACCGTGCTCTTGTTGAGAGCCATCTGCGGTATGGTAAATAGCTTGGGGAGGGGCATTAAAGACACACCTCAAATCCCTGGAAGTCATCCAGAGAAGATTTCTCAAACTGATTTTTTCTAAAGACCCGAAATACCGATCAAATCAACTTTATGAGGAGGCTATGGTCTTTGACATGAAGCAACTGCACTTTTATAATGTAGTTACTAAATATCATCAGACGAAACACTCCGCTCAACTGTCATTACACACTTATAATACGCGCCAGAGAAACCATGTCGAAGTCCATCGGCCAAAGATTGTACACATACATTGTACCAAAATTATATAATAAACTTCCTTAGACGATCCAGGATCTCTCAAGTCTGTTCTCATTCAAAAAAAGAAAACATGTACATTTTATATATGTTATGTTTTACTTTTGTGTTTGCAGATCATATTTTCCTCTGTGGATAACATTTTGCATTGCTGTGCGTTGATGTTGCTTTTGTTGATTTTTTTCCTATTGTAAAATTCATGTATTATCTTTGCGAAACAAGTTCTTCGCACTTATCGCTAAACGGCTTTGTTCGCTCCTACCATAAAATAATCCTGTTATTTATACTTGTAATGTTTGTTGTGTGCGAATAAAGTTATTATTATTATTACTTAAAACGTTAGTGAGAAGTTCTTCATTTCCGAAAAAACTACAAGAAACACTAATCTGTCCTTTGTACCTAAGGTTTGTTATTTCTAATTTCATACACATCGATAGCAAAGTCTTGGCAAGACCTCTTAGATGAGATGCACAAAGATAGTGACACTTTATTATTGAGTTTTTGGTATCGCTAGATTAGGACTGGCCTCTAGAATAAAAAAGTCGAATAAACTACTTTCATGGGCTTCTTTCAGGAAAATGCTGTGTGTTTTGTCAGGACGTTACCCAGAGTCCTGCCTTAAAATCATGCTGTGAGTTATGCCCACCTAAAGTAGCATCATCTTGGTCAAACAAACCAGTCAAAATTTTTCAATTCTGCCGAATTCTCCCATATATAAAAAAAAATTTTGATGACAGTAAGAGAGGTTATAGGTGAGGAAAATACCGAGAGGATTGAGTCAATTCGTCAGTAATGCATGAGGCATGTATCTAAACCAAAGGGTGTCTCTATAAACCCCTGATTGAAAGCTGAGAACGATGAAACATATCCGTATGTGATCCTGATTTATAGATAAAGTATTTTGATGAGCACAATAAAAAACAGCTAAGAATAGAAAGAAGAAGAACTGAGAAACTTTCATTTCGTACCAAAACTATCCTTCAGATTAAATATTCCTTCGATCAAATATTGCCGATCTATAAGTATAGCTGGAAGTTTTTCCCATCAGCGTCTGATTTATGCATTTAATCAAAACTTTAATGCAAAAGTTATTAATGAACTGTCCATGAAACGAAATAATTATAACAGCTCTTTAGCTAGCAATTGATTGCCACAAATTTGTAAGATTTGGTGACTGATTATTTCTATGATTTTTTTGAAATTTTATTTTAATTAAAAAGGAAAACGAAGGAGGTAATTCGATAACAACGGATTGATTAAATAATTTAAAGCTAACCAATAGAAAAAGTTAAAAGTTGGTTACTACTGGTACTCCCCAAAAACTTCGGACTATAAAACATTAAATGGTCCTTATTCGGTCAAGAATATTCAAATTTACAACGAAAACAAAATAATATTTCAAATTATCACTTCGACATCGACGTCGAAATTTCTCAAATAAGCGTATCTTTCGCAGTTGTATCTCAGTTGTTCTCAAACTTTCCAACCTGAATAATACCGTTGGGAGAAATATTCTCGTTCCATGATGGGCTTTGAATGAAATTTCATGCGTTCGCTGAAATTATTTATTACTATCTTCGCGCTTTTCACCACGACTGAAAATCCTGCAATTTTAATACAGCAAAAATATGGTGGAATTATTCGACAGTGTACAATTCGGAACTTGCGAAATTTTCTAGAAAGCTGCCACATAAATTAAGCCTTGTTCTATCTGATTTATCTTATCAAAACGACGCTTGTTTAATTATCTAGAGTATAGATTCGTCAACTACTGATTTTAATTAAAAACAATTAATATTATTGGGTTTTGTATTGTTTTTATATAATTGCCTATAACTTGCCAACAACTAAACAGCACATCACACACTGATAGCGTTATATATAAAATCATTCCATTTATTCCTTTCAACATAAAAGTGCAGCTTCCAATAGCATTTTTCATCGATTTTTCAACATGCCTCTCTGTGACGTTGATTTCAACGAAGAGAAAGACATGACTAAGCAAATTGCTGTAAAAAAGGAATAAGAAATATTTTTTTTTTAAGAGGTGGGACGTGTGCCCTCTCACACGCGCCCGACCTCCGTACAATTTTGGCTTCGTCAACGTGGACATTTAGCCAGCAATTTACTATAATGAGGGGAACCACTTAAATCCGGACGCATACAAACACCCAGGGGTGGGAATCGAACCCACCAACTCCGTCAACGAAGACGGCATAGCGTTACCTATACCGCTCAGCCACGGAGCCTCCAAAATAAGAAATATAATAGTGAATATGTTAGATCTTAATTTGTTCAAAAGATTATTTCTTGAATTTGTCCAGTCACAAAAGAAATAAAAAAATTGTGAGCAACAGAGCTCCATCACTAGGGTCGTATTTATCGCGCAAAACGCATCGCGTCGAGATGGGATTCTAACGGATAGAAGTATATTTTGAAAAATCACGCTTAAGTGGCAAGCCGAATTGAAAAAAAATACTTTATAAAAAACTGATGTCTGATCGAGATGCAATTCGAACGGAATAATCACCACGAAATCCAGCGCGGTTGAGAAAAAGAGTTGAAACCAAAAAAGGATCTTAATCTAACATAAACTAACTCAATGTACGTACCAAACTTCAACCCTCTAACTCAATCTGCAGAAGCTATGGAGTTCGACAATTTTTCGAAAACCACGAAAAAAGAAAAATGGTGTACAATGATGTACAACGATGAGATTCGAATAACATGAATTATGTTTGAAATACCACACTAATCGCAGACCGAAATGAAAATCAAGAAATAACTTATTTTTTTGAAAAAAAAATCGTGAAGTGTATAGTTTACTCAAGAACCACGCTGTTATAGGCTGAAAGAGAAAGTAGTAAATAATCTATTTCCTCCAAAAAATAAATAAATTCGCGACGCGCATCGCGTACTGATAGCGAAGCAGGTCGAAGATGCGATTCGAATGGTAGTCTCCACGAAATGTATAATTAGTGGTTGAGGAAAGGATTAGATATCCGCAAATGATCGTATTTCTACATAACCTCAATCCCACCGAAGTTCATCCCTCTGACTCAACCTGAAAAGCTTTGTAACGTGTAAATTCTCCACTTAACTGCAGCCACTGAATTCTATATTGAAATAGGTACCGTGATCCACGCTATCAACCGATACGTCACTTTTGTTTCATCTATGATTAATGAACCGCGTATTAAGAAAATATCGAGCGTTGAATTTCCACGTGAAACATGTAATATCGAGCTCTTTAGCCAAATAACTATTGCAGAAGAAACATCGTTAATTATTAGAATTATATTCAATATCTATTGAACGTTTATTCAACATACTAAAGTTATTAAGTATCTGTGGCGTCTGATAGACGCCACCTTGTCTGGAGTTTAAAAAACCACCTTGTCTGGAGTTTAAAAAAACCACCTTGTCTGGAGTTAAAAAAAAACACCTTATCTGGAATTCAAAGAACCACCTTATCTGGAGCTAAAAATCACCTTATATGGGGCTAATATTCACCTTGGAAACCACAGCTGAACCAGGGCAGAAGTCAAGAGTACAATCCACCTAGGAAAAACGTCGATAGAAAATTATATAAAAACAAAAAAGACAAGTCTCATTATATGTATTAAGAAAATAGTAAATACCTACATTTTACCTTGTTGTTATTACTGAGAACAAACTGGAACCCATATATGTTTAACCAATCTCCCTGCTAGCTCGGGCATAAATATATCTTAAAATGGAGAGTGGTTACAGCTTGTAGAGTGAAAATTTTCAAAAACCACGTAAAGACAAGAAATATCTAAGTAAAAATTTGCCCAAATTTTGACCTTCTCGAGAATAACCCTAGATACCAATTCTTAGCTCGTTTGGTTTCATGGGGGCTACTATGTACCGGAAAAAGTACATTCAAAGTTATTCTGATATCTAAAAATCGTGGTCTCAAGGTCTAAATATTCTCATACCTTACTATTGATTGTTCGATACCTGAAATATAGCGTTTCAAGTTATATTGGAACCCCTAGCACAAAGATTATATCAACTCTTTCGCAAAACAATCTCAATATAGCAGTGGTACTAGCCTGGGGCACAATACCTTTTTAGCGCCCCACCCCTCGAAAACTATATAATAATTTATGTGAAATGTACTCGCAAATTAATAAATAGATAAAGTAAAAAAAATAAAGTCATAGGCTCAAGCTAAGCTTCAAATCTGAGACAAAAAATGTAGATGATAAAAAAAGACTAGATTTTGTATCATGTATATGATCATGTATATGATCATCTAGAATTAGTTCAAATACCTATTATTAATTTCACATATTCATAGAAAAATATTTTTAAAACATGCAGTTATAAAACAATAAAAACGTAAATATCTATTATCTCTAAGGAGATGCATATATTTAATAATTATATGATTATACTACATTAATAAAACTAATTACTATGTATAAATTGTCCCTGCTTTTGATCATATAAAATTTTTCTCTTTCCACACTTAAAAATGTTAAGTCACTTAGGCGATCTTGTCTCATCGTTATTCGAATCTTTGAACAACGATGAGACAAGATTAATATTAACATATCTATGTTAAAATTAATTTTAATTTGCTGAATGAACGTTCGCAGATAGCAATTGATACTGAGATAGTCAGATAGTTTTTGCCCCTTTGTGAGTAGCGCCTGAGACATGATGCACTCCTTTCCCTGCCAACCCTCGCTACGCTACTGTGATGATATTGGAAAATATATTAAGAATAATAAAATAAAAATCCATTAAAATAAATTAATTGTTAAATGTTTTAGATGGGTAGAATTTTCAGAGATTTTCAAATTGGAATTTCAGAAGCTAAACTTAGTTTTGATATCAAAAAGGTAGACTCTTATATTATAAATCATTTAATTTATGAGAACCCTACTTAGCTCAGGGTACGAACAGAACGAGTAAGTCGAGGTGGAGGTGTAGCTCGCGGTGGATGCCACTAGTTAAGTCTCGGTGGATGTCGACCGCACACAACGAGGAGGTTACCAGCGATGCTTAGTCGAGCCAGTGTTGCCTTTTTAGCGACTTTGTCGCTAGATCTAGCGACATTTTGTTTGCTACAGCAGCTTAGCTGTAGCTGCTTATATGTCTGGCGATAAAAAAATCTAGCAACTATTCTAACGACTTCTACAGTTTGAATAAGAAAATAAATAAGTATTTTAACTATCTTCATAAAATATATAATCGAATCTATCTCTATATTCGGAACTGCGTTCCGAAATCGGATAACATTCTGTAGTCTAGTCAAGAAGTGCTTTTTTGTTCAACTTTTTTCAACAGTCTCGGAAAAACATGAACGATATGTCATTCGGTTCGGAATAGAATGTAGATGTTTTTTGAAAAAACACAGTTCCGCTCGCGAAATTTGTAAAAGTTATTAACAATTTACTGAAAGATCAAAAATGGGGTTTTGTTTTCTGCAACTAATTGAGATTTTTAGGTCTCGAAAATGATTCGAAAAGAGGAGGAAATTTCCTGTAGTGAAGTCTCAACTTCCGAATCTATAGGATAAATATTTATAATTTTCTCAGAGGGGTGAAAATACGGCCAAAAACGGCTAATCTGGCTTTGGCAAGGCACGCCCATTTTGAACACTTTAACAATAAACATTATTTTACCATATTAAATACGAAAGTTAAAGAATGAAAAAATTTAGGCACTTACTGGTTAGTTAATGAACAATAATTCAGTGGCAAAAAAATTTTATAGTGATTTTTCATTTAGTTATGCAATAGTTAATTCATAATATTTTGCACATGGACATTGCAAGTGTGGTAACTTAAACTAAAGAAATTTTTGTGATTTTTTTTTCTTTCTTGGAGCTAGTTTTGAAAGGTTTCAGAATAGATTCTACAAATCGTTGAAAGAATTCAAAAAATTTCATTCTTAAGTTTTTTATTGATAATTTACGTAGTTTCAAAATAAAAGAAATTAAATAATCATATTTTTTTTTATTATCTTCTCAACAACGCATTTGTTGACTGTCTTTTTCCCACTTGTAGCCTTCGAATGAAATAGAATGCTGAAATTGGAAGGATATTTAGTGCCATGAACATAACGAAGCTTCGAAATAGAATGAGTCTGAAGTCATCAAACTCTATTTTAATGATTGAATACTTTTTGAGAAGAACCAATGAAAGCTCCTATAATTACGAATATAATTACGAAATGAGTGATCTGCACAATTGCTATGAGATCTTCCTTCATATTTAGCACAAATTATCAAAAAATAAACTTAATAACCGAAGGAGAAAAAAGCTGGCAACTGGAGTACTGTAGCACACGAAATGTCAAACGTCACACGTCTTCTGCGAGCTACTGAGGGTGATGACAATACTGCCTTGAACGCACCAATCACAGCGAAGCATCCTTGTAGACCGCGCGGTAAGCATCCATGTAAAACAAACTGATTTGATTCTCAAAAGCATCGCAGTACACCTCCTTGGTGGCATCGCGCTAAACCTCTACCGCGACTTACTCGTTATGTTCGCTTCCATTTAACTCAATGTGTTTGTTTTACGTGGATGTCGACATCGACCGCGACCGCGATCTATACCTCCACTTCGACTTACTCGTTCTGTTCGTACCCTTTGAAGTAATAAATAGGGAGAATAAGGATTCGAAATTAAGTAATCTAGAATTTTTACAACTAAGTAAATTCAAATAGTAAGTTCTTTTCCTCAATAGTCAGGTAGAACTCCCCTTATACATAAGATTTGTTTAACAATGCAATATCTGGTAAAGGTCCGGTTTGAGGTCCCTAAACATTTTAAATGAGTTCGTAGATAATTGTGATTGTATATAAACAATTGTATCTGTGAAATTTTACCATTGTTCAGTCAGCATTTGACAAAGAGAAAGTATTTCGAAACTTTTGTTATGTATTATTAACAAATATATGTGGAAATTCTTTTCAATAGTATTTTATTATGAATATTTTCTCTGAATACAGTGAACCAACATATTCGAACACCTGATGATGATATATGGAATATAAATCGAAATATGTCGACGATTCTCTCTTATTTTGAAGAAACAAAATGGAGTTTGAAATATTTTGTTCATATTACC